>BQNB010130870.1:0-18868 GCA_026074375.1 Tanacetum coccineum
TGATTCCAATTTGCTTTTAAAAAGTGTCTTAATAAAAGTCAAATGATTCATGCACATTGGTTTCAATTCAACCAGCAACCTCATCTGATAACCATAATGCAGCTTTTCAATTCATAGATGCCATAACGTGTGAAGGTTACTTTTATATACAATATATATTAATGTGAGTAGCAAAAACAGGCAGAAACAGACTTGCAATGATGAGTAGCTCAAAATTTAACTTTTGTTATGCGTAGCTATACACTAATGTGAAGGGAATAACAAAGTTATAGCATCGAGGTGATCAACAGTTTGGTGTTGATTTTTTCCTAGTGGTAACTGGGCAAAAGTTCAACATAGATCCAAAATTTAGCATACACCCAATGAACCAATCATAGCCACTCATTTTTTCATCAAAATATGAAAAACCCACTTTCCACTTCTTTTTTTAAAAATTAAATATCTCACAAACCGTTAATCGTTACGCAAAACGAAACATACCATCGCGACGAGAATTAAATCATCTTTCTATAGAGGGGCACTTTGATATACTTTCGACGAACTTTTTTTTCAATTTTATTTTTCAGAAAAATCACATGTGGTTCGGGAAAATCACATCTCGTGGTAACACTGATAACAAAACTAAACACCCCCTCTAAACCCCTAAAGAGAGGAACAAAATAAAGGGTAATATTAAAGAAGCGGTATGAATAAGGTACATTGAAGTTTTTGTAAAAAATAAAAGTGAAATGAAAGGTTGGAGTGGATAAAATAAAAGTGAAATGAAAAATGTAATTTAATAAAAATAAAACCTGAGAACAGCAATAAGAGCAGGATTGGGAATATACGTTCGATGCAGGAGCATCATGAGACTGGGGGACAGTATGGAATAATTGATGTGGATGCCGACATTAAAGGGTATCTAGAAAGATGGTGATATACAGAACAAAGTTGGTTACATAACGAAAAATGGGTACACCAATTTCAACAAATTGTCCACCAATATTGATTCCAACATGAAATATTCATGGACTCTATTCACTGTCCACTTTTTAAGGAGTTAAAAGTACATTTTTTTTGTCCGGGGGGGGGGGGGGGGGGGGGGAGGGGGGGGGGGGGGTGTGGTGGAACAATACTCCAACACCTTGGGTATGATAAGAAGGTCAGTTGCTGAAAGAACACATTCAAAGTTTACATTGGATTATGACAGTCAAATGACAGACACGTACTTTGTTGAATACACTGGACTCGAGGTTCAACACTTCAGAGATACACTACTCCAACACCTGGGTAATGTTAAGAAGTCCGTTGCTGAAAGAACACGTCATCAAAGACAGTATGAAAGAAGGGTGAATAAAAGACAGATGCAGACGCAAGAGAGTAAGATTGATACGGGTAAAGCATTGGATGCTGATTTGGTTGACACAGAAAGCATTAGGACAGACTCAACAGTGCAAGATGACAGCAGCAGGTCAGGGAATGATACAGATGCTGATGATGCAGATATCAGACCCATTTATGACGAAGAGCCAATGGCTGAGGTACAATTGACTGCTGAATGCAATATCTTTGCTATAGGACAACAGCATACTGAGCAACCTGAAATCATTGTTGAAGGTAGGGTTGACCAGTATCCTGAAACATGTCAAGTTAAAAGTCCTATGCTTGATTCATCACCTGATAACCAGACAACTGAATACTCAAAACAATCACTCGAGTCTGAAAATATTTTGCTCAAAGAGACAGTTGCCCAATTTCAAAAAGATTTTTCAAGAATGGAAGCACATTGCATTGCTCTCGAACTTAAATATCAAAATCAATCTTTAAAATCAGGGCAACATGGTCAAATTTTGAATGAAACAAGTAATAAAGCCAAGATTGAAAAGGAAATTGATGTACTTGAAACAATGAACATCGAATTAGAACATAGTGTGGCTACATTACGTAAGGAAAATGAGACTTTGAAACAGCATTACAAAGATTTGTATGATTCTATTAAAATCACGAGATCTAAGACTACAGAACAGACAACATCTTTGCTTGCTAATAATGCTGAATTAAAAGCTCAGATTCAGGAAAAGGTTTTTGCAATTGCTGCTTTAAAAAATGACTTAAGGAAGTTAAAAGGAAATAGTGTAGATACTAAGTTTGATAAAACATCAGTCTTGGGGAAACCGGTGTTACCATCACTAAGAAACCAATCAGTTGTTAGACAACCGAATGCGTTTAAATCTGCAAGGGCTCAAATGTCAAAACAACGGTTTGCCTCCCAAGTTGATGTGAATAAGAATTTGTCAAAACCAGTCACTCAACATTATTTGCCTAAGAAAACAGAATCCACCTTTGCAAAACCTGATCACATGATTGCATCTAGCTCATCTAGGAATAGTTCTAAGAACATGCCAAGATTTAGTTCAAATGACATGGTTCATAATCACTATCTAGATGTAGCTAAGAAAAAGATACAAGAAAGAGATAGGAACTCAACAACTAGTGTGCCTACTTCTGCGAGAATTCAAACCACTACTGATGATAGGAAACCAAACCCTAGGAGCAACAATCAAACATCTAGGAGTTTGCCTGTATCTAAGAGTAGTCGCGTTACGATAACGGCTGTGCCCAAAGCAGATCACTCTAAGAGTTCTAGTTCTTTTTCAGATTCCAAAAACTTTGTTTGTTCTACATGTCATAAGTGTGTCTTTAATGCAAATCATGATGCTTGTATAACAAAACTCCTGAAGGAAGTAAATTCACGTGCTAAGATTCAATCCAATAAGACCACAAACAGTAACAAACCCGTAGATCAAAAGAGTCATACTCAGAAACCTAGTAGACAGATCTTTACAGGACATAGGTTTTCTCCTAATAAGACTTCCGCTGTGTCTGAGAAAACATCTCCTAGATCTGATCTTAGGTGGAAACCCACGGGTAGAATTTTCAAATCTGTTGGTCTTAGGTGGATTCCTACAGGAAAGTTATTCGACTCTTGCACAAGCAAGGTTGACAGTGAACCCCCACATGGTTCAAATGTAGATATCCCTCATATTCATGAATGCAAACAAACTCTGGATGTAAGTGCAGGTACATCAATCAATGTTCAGAAGGAACAAAGTCTTGATTTAAGTGCAGGTACCTTATGTAATATCAACAAGGAAAATCTCAGAGTATGGTTGCTGAAAAGGCTGATATCTCAGAAACCATTGTCAAAGTGGATTCACATATGATGATACAGAAAAATGATGTCTGTTCACAATAGTTCAGGCCTCGATCCTCAATGTCAAATGACATTTGATTACAAAAGATCAAGCCTCGAACCTCAATGTAAAATGACGTTTGAACAAAACGGTTCAAGCCTCGCACCACAATGTCAACAGAAGTTCATCAAGCAGCTGAGACAGTAACAACGTCAAATGAGCTGGATAACTCAAAGTCAAAAAGATAAATGCTCAAAATCAAGATCACAAAGCATGGATGAACAAAGCCATTACAAACAAGACAAGACCATAACAAGGCAAAGCATAAACGTTAAACGTCATATCTTCAATGTCATCGGTGATACAGAGAGTTAAAGAAAGATACCTCAACATTGGGGGAGATTGTTAGCCTTTATTTATATAAGTCAACAAGAATGTTATCGGTCTTAGAAAGTCAAACTAGGTCTGGAATTGAAATAGCTGTCCGTGTTTCAACGGACTTGGATTGTAATCTAATATTGTCCGTGTTTCGAGCTCAAAGCCCAAGTTATGCCAAGCCCGGCCCATTTTAGAAAGCCCAAGTGCCTTGGGTATAAATATCCCTTCACCACACTTGGTGAAGGGTGTTGGTTACAATTTCACACACTTGTAACTCTCCATTTTCTATCTAAACTTCTTGTTTCTCTCTCTACTTTCTCTCTCTAAGATTTCTTCTCATTTTCTAGCATCTTGGTATAATTATTGTTGTGTAATGGATTAAATACATGGGATAACAAAATGGACAAAAACGTAAAAAAGCAGACGAAAACATAAAAATACGAACGAAAACGTAAAAAAATGAACGAAAACGTAAAAAAACGAACGAAAACGTAAAAAAACGGACGACAACGGAAAAAACGGACGAAAACGTAAAAATACGGACGAAAACGTTAAAAAACCATTAAATAAATAAGATTCACCCAGTAGCCCATTTATCCCATTAGTGCCCGTTTTAGCCCGTGCCCGTGCTCGCCCGGCCCGCCCGTTTTGCCTCCTTTATTTTTGTGTTTCGAATATGTCTTTATAATATTACAAAAGTAAATAGAGAATTGAGATTGAAACAACAACACTTAAACATGTATTCTAGTTTTGTAAAATAGAATACACAAACACATGTTTCTTTAACTAAACGTGTTTTTCAAATTCTCAATTGTTTTGTGGAGATGAAACCCCCCTCATTTTTCCTACAAAACAGGAAATATAAAATGATAGAAAATGTTTTCCAACTAAACGCAACCCTAATGTTTCACGTACAAAACAGATGTCACGAGTTCAAATATGATGTTCACATCCACCTATTTATTAATCTTGTCACATTATTTCTTCATATTGATTGATTGCGAGATTGATCCATAGTTTCTTCCCTCAATAAGGGTGTGTTTGTTTAGGGGCTTATGAGGGCTTATGGGGGCTTAGACTTTTAAAATAAGCCGGCTTATAAAATAAGTTTCGTCTGTCACGCGGGCTTATGAAATGGCTTTTAAAATAAGCCGGCTTATAATATAAGCCTCATAATAGGAGCTAAAAACTTTAGCCATGTGCTTTTGAACCAAAATTACTTATATATCCAACAAAAATATCTAACATATACAAAATTTTTATTTAATTACGTCATTTTTAGTAATTTTGCAATAATAAGCCCCAACCTATTTGTCAAACAAGTTTAAAAAAATACAAATTTTAATTTTGGCTTATAATATAAACCCCAGCCTCAGCTCCAGCCCATCCTATTTCACCAAACATACCCTAAATAAATATGGTTAGATAAATGTTTCCATCATTCAAACTTGAATCCATGGGTCCAGCCACGTAACACCCTGATTAGCCCGGTCCATTACTTAAACCCACAGTCCACACTCTATCCACGCGTCCACTTACCCCATCACAAACAAACCATTACTCAACCCGACCCGGTTCTGTCACAAATTAAACCCATCATTTTGTCGCCGTTGATGCAAATAGATTGGGAGTCGCTCAAGTTCATTTCTCCCTGAAACTTTAAAATCATCGTCACCATACTTTTAATTGCTTCATTTCGTGCTTTATGGTATGAATTTATGTAATTTTTTATTATTATTCATTTATGTTTTTTTTTTAACTGATTCATTTCACCTTCAACTTAAGCTTGTTATAGATCATATTGAACTTAGTTTTTTTATGTTACTTTGAATCTGATGTGAGTTTGTTGAACTGATCTATGATGCAAGTTCATTAAGATAAGGGTTTGAAATTATAGATTTGTTGAAACCCAGAAATTTGGGGATTTTATTAGCTTTTGTTTTGAACTTTTGCCGGACGCCTTCATGGAAGCAGTCTCTCTACTCTCGGGTTTATCTTAGGGTAGGGGTATGATCTGTCTACACTTCACCTCCCCATACCTCGCTAAGACGGAATTGGGTGGTGTTGTTGTTTTGAACTTTTTTAGTTTTATAGGTACGCCTGATATTCGGATAAAAGAGTGTTCTTTTTAGGTGCTTTGGATCTTTTTTTCGTATTAGTTTTTTGGTTGTCATATTTTGGGGATATTTGAATTAGGAATTTACTGCTATGGATTCGATTAAGTGTGTGTTGTATTTTGTCATTTTGGGATGTTTTGTGAAAATTAAGGATTGAATAGTTGGAGTTTGGTTGAAATGAACGAGTGCGGAAGGTGCAAGTGAAATGAGTTCTAAAGTATCTGAAAATGTCAATGTTATGTCATAGTTTTTCATGGATTTGATCTGAGGTAGGGGTTCAAGTGATCTGGTTCCTTGTTTTTATGTGTAACTATTTGATAGTCACTTTTGAGGTTAAGAAATATCGTGTTTGATGTGTTATTGGTTAGCAGTGATTCTTAATCATTACATTAACTTTGCTATGTGATTGTAGACTTTGTAAAAATGGATTTGTTTTTTGGTTATGCTTGCGAAGTGGTACCAAAAGTTAACTCGAGTCCCCCTTTTACGACTGGCTATATTTGAGAAAACTGCAGTTGAAGTGTCTGAAAACCAACTAGGAGTTTGTAACTTTTTATAAATAAAGTAGGTGAATTTGTATCTCAGTCCAGAATAATAGCTCTCTAATTTTATGGTTGAGAAAACTCGTTTTTACAGTAAATCTCCATACCGTGAAGTACATAAATATGAGTCTGTTTAATAAGGTTTTGCTCTATTTCTTGCTTGTCGTAGTTATAATGAAGTACTAACTTGCAGTTATTGGTCACTGAATGAATTTTAATAACATTTCCTGCAACTTTGTTTCAGGCACCCATGAAGGGCATTCTTTCTCTGCAACGGGCTGCTTTATTGAGGCGTCAAAATGGGAGTTGGGGTCTTGCTGCTAGATCGTTTAGCACTCAGTCTGCAACAACCGCCAACACCGCACAGCCTCCACCACCTCCCCCTCCTCCAGAGAGAACTCACTTTGGTGGCTTGAAAGACGAAGACCGTATTTTCACCAACCTTTATGGTATTCACGACCCATTTCTCAAAGGTGCCATGAAACGTGGTGATTGGCACAGAACCAAAGATTTAGTAATTAAGGGCGCTGATTGGATAGTTAACGAAATGAAGAAGTCTGGCCTACGAGGACGTGGTGGTGCTGGATTTCCATCTGGTCTAAAATGGTCGTTTATGCCTAAGGTGTCTGATGGTCGTCCATCATATCTCGTTGTTAATGCCGATGAAAGTGAACCCGGAACCTGCAAAGATAGAGAAATTATGCGTAACGACCCACACAAACTTTTAGAAGGATGTTTGATTGCTGGAGTTGGTATGAGGGCAACTGCTGCTTATATTTACATTAGAGGTGAATATGTGAACGAGCGTCTTAACCTTGAGAAGGCCAGGAAAGAAGCGTATGCCGCTGGATTATTAGGGAAAAATGCTTGCGGATCAGGATATGATTTTGATGTGCATATCCACTTTGGTGCTGGTGCTTACATTTGTGGTGAAGAGACAGCTCTTCTGGAGAGTCTCGAGGGTAAGCAAGGAAAGCCCAGATTGAAACCCCCTTTCCCAGCTAATGCCGGTCTATATGGATGCCCCACAACTGTTACAAATGTAGAAACGGTAGCTGTATCTCCTACTATTCTAAGGCGTGGCCCTGAGTGGTTTTCTAGTTTTGGGCGGAAGAACAATTCAGGAACAAAACTGTTCTGCATATCTGGTCACGTGAACAAGCCATGTACAGTCGAAGAGGAGATGAGTATCTCGTTAAAGGAGCTGCTAGAGAGGCACTGTGGAGGTGTTAGAGGTGGATGGGACAATTTACTAGCAGTAATTCCCGGAGGTTCATCTGTACCATTGCTTCCTAAAGATGTATGTGAGGATGTGCTGATGGATTTTGATGCACTTAAAGCTGTCCAGTCTGGATTAGGGACTGCTGCTGTTATTGTAATGGATAAATCAACCGATGTAGTGGATGCCATTGCAAGGCTTTCCTACTTCTACAAGCACGAGAGTTGTGGTCAGTGCACACCTTGCAGAGAGGGTACCGGATGGCTTTGGATGATCATGGAAAGGATGAAAGTCGGGAATGCAAAGTTGGAGGAGATTGATATGCTCCAAGAGGTAACAAAGCAGATCGAAGGACACACAATTTGTGCATTGGGTGATGCTGCTGCTTGGCCTGTGCAAGGTCTTATCAGGCATTTTAGACCCGAGCTCGAGAGGAGGATCAAGGAGCGTGCTGATAGAGAGCTGCTTCAGGCAGCTGCTTAAATCAGGTTGGTGTTGGCAACTTGCTGTTTGTTTGTAATGTTTTACTATTTATATAGTAATATAATTGTGTCAGCTTTTCTACTGTTGCCTCAAGCATGCTTAAGTGTCTACAACCTCCTAAATTATTTTGCGAAAAAAAGTTGTTGACTTGTATCATATTAGTAAATTTTCTGTCATAATTTCCAATATATTTAATTCAACGAAACGTGGACTAGAAAATGATACCGAAAAAACCGACCGAAACTAAAAACCGATTATTCGGTTTTTAATTTTTCAAAAACCGAAAAATTTCGGTTCGGTTTCGGTTTTTGTTCAAAAACCGAACCGTAAAAACCGAACCAAACCAATTTTATAATAATATATAATTAATATAATATAAATAAATAGATGATAACTAAAAATTTTAAATTTAAATTTATTTTATGGATGAAATTAATATAATATATATTATCTTAAAAGTTTATATATATTTTTTCTGGGGTGTTTTTGGATTTGTTACTTGTTTACTTGACAATATGTCGTTATAATGACAATAATCATACTATGTGTATTTTCACATGCATGCGTGTGTCTCTCATTTGTATGTGTATAATTGTAAAAATTTGTGTAAACGTTATTAGGCTCGTATTAACAAATTTTTTTTTAAAAAATAGCCAATTTTCTACGTAAAACAAGTTTATTAATATAAATTAGCAAAAACCAAATTTAAACGGTTTGAAACCGAAAAAACCGAAAAACCGAACCGCAAAAACCGAGAAACCGAAAAAACCGAACCGCCAAAAACCGAGCGGTTTCGGTTTTTGGTTTTATAAAAACCGAATATTTCGGTTCGGTTTCGGTTTTAGCCAAAAACCGACCCAAACCGAACCGTGCACACCCCTACATATTAGTAAATTTTCTGTCATAATTTCCAATATATTTAATTCAACGAAACGTGGACTAGAAAATGATGCTCTGGGGCAACGCAGCTTGTTGTAGCCCGTCCTAGTATCTACCCGTTTGATAAGCTACCCGCCCGCCTGCCTTTGCCACTTTCGTCTCATACACTAGATCCGCACATCACTTTGCAGTTCCATAATCATAATCTGATATTAATAACCTAATATATATAACTATATGATAAATATAGTTGCTCATTAGATTCAAGTGAAGGCGGGTGTGTAGCATAAGATTTCTGGAGAAATCACGTATATAATGATTCTAGGTTGGTTTGTTTTGTTTTCGAAATGGCAAATGGTCTAGCTCTCGTAGGATATGACAATTGTATATTATGTCTATAATGATTCTAGGTTGGTTTGTTTTGTTTTCTAAATGGCAAATGGTCTAGCTCTCGTAGGATATGACAATTGTATATTACGTCGTTCTTATAACATAATCAATATCAAATAAACAGATTAGCTAGAAGCAAATGGTTTTCTTGTTCCAAGCTTTAACTTGCCATTAATCTGATCAACAAACCAAGGAAGAGCTTCAGCTAGAAAATAGATTAGCGATTACTAGGGTTATCGATAATGTATGCTGTAGTTGTACAATGATAGGAATCATAACCTCTATCTAAAAATGGACAATCAGATAGAATTGGACAAATCTGTTATCAGATAAAGCTTTAAGATCACAAACAACTAATGGTGGGTAATATTTTGGTGCGGGTTGAGACGGGTCAAATCAGGCTGAACTGATTTATTTTGCTCAAACTTTGAAATTGTTTTGTTATAATTAGTGTGTTAAATTTCTTCATAAAGCTATATTATGTCATACTAATATGTTAATAAAGCGGCTGACTTTTTAGCGGTGTGATCATAGTTCATTTTAGCTCTAGTTTTTGTAGTTTTTAGGCAAACATGTGCCCAGTGTATGTATTTGTGTGTTAATGGGTCGAAATCAATGCATTGATGACTAAAATTTTCAACTAGTTTGTCTTTAAGTAAAAACAAGTCAACCTGGTTACCGAGAATGCTTCAAACGTGTATTATTAAAAGAGATTCGCTTAGAATGAACCAAGTCACATGGCTTTACAAGTTAAATCTTACCCTTTTCACGTGGTATCAGTAGACAGTAATGTGCGAACCAAGTTGACTTGTTTTTACATTAATGGGGTGAAGTTGTCTCCCATAGATATTACAAATGATGTGCACTGATCCTTTTATGGGTGAAGATGCGTATCAACTGAATTTGTTGTTAAAATTACTTCTACATGGAGTGTACCCCTTCATAAAGAAAGGATCTTACGGATAGTTTTTTCAGCTTCCACACCCTTTATTCTCCTTTTTTTGTTTCTAATAAATTTATTATTATTTTTCTGTAGACTGAAGATTCTAATGCTCTGTAGTATGTGCAATAAGTATGCAGAAATACTCCGGATACCTGGAGGAAAACAATGAATCCCATTACGATCTTCATGATTTAATTTTAAGGCTTGTATCGAGTTACGATGTTGTTGAAAATACTACCCTCTCTTTAGATTGTGGGTAACTTTTGTTGTTTCAGTGTGTAAGGATATGACATCCTATCTTTATTATTGATCTTCATTTAACAGGGTTTTTGGACATGTTTTTTTATGTTAATAAAGCCAAACGCAATGTTGCAATGCTACAATGTCAAAGCTTTTGAAAGCTCAAAATTTTCTTCTTGTTACAAGCATATGATGTATGAACTATGAGTAGCTTAGGCAGAGATTGTTCTGCGCATTTTTTGTTGTTTTTATTCCTTAATCTAGGTGGGGAGTACTGAGCAGGGAACTATAATTCTCTTTTAAATTGAACCACAAACGCGATTACTTATTGTCAACCTTATTTCTAGCCAAACACTGCTTAATCATATATTTCTTTTAATCATCTTTTGTATGAATTTTGTTTTCTTTAGCCTGAACAGTGAGTAGGGGTGTCAAATGGGTTGACCCGAACCCGATAAGGCCTTATAGGATCGGGTTGATTCGGGTCCAAGTTAGCTTATCGGGTTTATCGGGTCAGTCCGATAGACCCGATAGCCTTAATAGGGTCGAGTTAGGGTCTTAGTTAGTTTCTTATCGGGTTATCGGGTCAACCCAATAAACCTGATAAAATATAATAACATTTTAATAAATCTTTAATTTTTGAATAAAAGTCTATTAATTAATCTTTTTTTCTGTTAGTTTGCTACGGAGTACTAGGCAATGTTTTGAAAACCGGGTTTTGAATCGACCCGGTCGAGTCACCGGGTTACCGGTTCAACCGGTTGACCCGGCCGGGTCGAACCGGGTTTCAAAACACTGGTACTAGGCATGATCCTGCACATTGTTTATAGCATTTTAACATACAACATAGAACTTTCAGTAGCATTTTGTTTCATAAACAAGAAGCACAGAACTAAGTAGGTAACATAGCACAACAGGATCGCATATTGTATATATATGTACGTTTGAATTTGGTTTAATTGTGCAATAGGCATTAACATATAGCAATTTTAGCATTATTAAACACTTAGCCCTCGAAATCTACATTTCCATTCGATAGCATTAGCAATTTTTAATTATTTGGTTTTTTTTTCCCTTTTCTTAACAAGTAACCCGATAACCCGATAGGCCTAACCCGATAAACCCGCAACCCGATAGACCCGATTCCTTATAGGGTCGGGTTGCGGGTTAGGTTATATTTTTTCAAAACCCGATAGACCCGACCCGATAAGCCCCAAACCTGACCCGATAACCCAATTGACACCCCTAACAGTGAGTATATGATTAACAATGGGAGTGCTACAAACTTTTTGAGTTAATCGCTTTATCATGGACATGAACTGTACTCGCGTCCGACTCACTAAAAACAATCATATGTCTCACTAGGGGTGCTCACGGTCTGAAAACCGGACCGGACCGAAACCCGACTTTGGCCAAAACAACGGACCAAAGACCAGACCGAAATGGTCCGGTCCGGTGCGGGTCGGTCCGGTTCGGTCTTCGGTCCGGTCCAACAAGGCATAATTGCCGGGTTTTTTTGTAAGACTGAACCGGACCGAAAACCGAAATTAAAGAAAAGGATGGACCGAGGACCGGACCGAAATAGGTTCGGTCCGGTCCGGTTCGGGTCGGTTTCTTAGTCCGGTTCAATATGCGGTCCGTTTTGCTCACCTCTACACCATGTCTCATTGGGTAAGACGTTAGATGCGGTTTAAACCTTTTTGGCAAAAAGCAAACACATCTTAAGATTAAAAACTAACAGCCATATTTATCCATAGCATTAGTTGTTTGTTTTATAGATACATTTTGTAAGATAGTTGTAATTATAATTTTTAAATGTAAAGTGACGTATAAGAACATTTACTTGAAATAAAAAAAAAGGTAATGAAATCGATAATGAGGGTGTCTTAGAGCACGGGATATGGTTTCAAGTCGTGAAAAAAGTAGTGTCATATTATCACTTTTTTCATAACACAAAACACCACATAACACCAAAAACACCCTCCCTAATTAACACCAGAATTTCTGGTGTTATGGGGACCCTAACTTTTTTTTAACTCTTTTTTTTTCAACAATAAAAATAATACATTAATTCATTCATAAAAAAACAATACATTTTAATAAATAACACATTAAAATTCATTAATAAAAAAAACGATACATTAAAATTCAACAATAAAAATAAAACATACAACTAATGATTAAGGTTCCACAAATGCTCCACAACATCGTGTCGAAGGTCGTCGTGAACTCTCCTATCCCGAAGTTCTTTGTTTTTCCTTCGTAGCTTCCGCTACAATCGGAGAGTTGTTTAAAAAAAAGGAAGTAATCGGGAAGAGGGTCAACATCATAATTAGTAATATCATGCACGATTTTTAAAAAAAGTGTAGAACTCATACGATACCTTCGTCGAAAATATTCTTCCGGATATATGTGTGGCGTGTTTTCGTCCCCAAAATAATCGCGCCTTAACTTTTCTTCCACAACTTCTCGTTCACGTGGTATGAATCTCGTAGTATGTTTTTCCGAACTTTCGGCTTCATCATCCTCCAAAGCTTCATATTGCTCTAAATATTCACAATATTGTGTATACCGATCCATATCGAGTTTAGAGTAATAGTCGTAAAAATCGGTCATATCATTGTCGGAATTCATAGTGTTTTTTTTATGTTGTGTATAAAAGTAGTGTGTGAAAAAAGTAGAAGTTTAAGGAAGGGGGTGGGGTTTATAGGATTTAATAGTGTTTAAGTGGGTGAAAATGGAACAAAAAATAAAAACGGCTAAATTTTTTCCTATCGTTAAAAAAAAGTTTTTTTAAAACCCAAAAACGCTGCGCTTGATGAAAAGGGGGGTTGGGGGGGGGGGGGGGGGGGTGTGGGGGTGGGGCGCGGTGGTGGGAGGGTGTTATAGGATTTAATAGTGTTTAAGTGGGTGAAAATGGAACAAAAAAAAAGGGCTAAATTTTTTCCTATCGTTTTTTAACGGCTAGTTAAAAAAAAGTTATAAAACCCAAAAACGCGAGACACGGTACCGTGTCTTGAGTTATAGGATTTAATAGTGTTTAAGTGGGTGAAAATGGAAACAAAAAAAAGGGCTAAATTTTTTCCTATCGTTTTTTAACGGCTAGTTAAAAAAAAGTTATAAAACCCAAAAACGCGAGACACGGTACCGTGTCTCGAGTTTTCAAGTCGCGTTTTCCGAGACCATTTGGGCTGGGGATGTCGGCGCCAAAAACGAAAACGTCACTTCTGTTGTGATTGTGGCGTTTTCGTATGGCGCTTTCGCCCAAAACGCGAAAAATCAACACCCGTACCATGTGCTCTTAAGATGTGTTTGCTTTTAACAAAATCTTTTTTCTTTATCAACCTCTTACATCTTACTCAATCAGATGCAATGAGGCTTGGGTTGCTTGTTTTTATCTTTTTAAGTTAGAACATATCACCTCTTACTCAATAAGAGGCGAGAGACTTTTTTTTATTACTATTTATTGGCTTTTATGATGTATGATACTATTTTATTGTCTAAAAATATGTATTAAAATAATTTATTTAATGGTTTATTAACTTTTTACTTTTAACTTTTTTAGAATGACAAATTTTTATAACTTACTCAAACGAAACTTGAATAATAACATCTAAATTGAAATGTCACTCACATACCGCTCAGTCAAGAGACGTTGGTAAATCATACGTCTCACCATGTCTGCTTGGGGTCTGAACATGTAATTTGGCTAAATTACAGGGACAATTTTTGCAATTTACTCAAGAAAAAATAAAACATATCATAATAATTGTGGCTTTGATAGTCCTACCGTCGTCCACTTCTCCCTACTTCTGGCTGAGAATCCACAGGCAAAGACTATTGACTGTTGGTGATGGCAATAACCTCCCACTTTACCACATTCCACAAGGTAATTAATTAGCCTTTTATCATTTCAATCTATTACAAAATCAAGTCAGTCAATATACTACTACATATTTTATTTTTATTAATTAATGCTTTTTGACTAAAACAGCCACGGATGATTATTCATCAGAAGATCGAGTGCAGAAAGAAGGAGAAAGGACGAGACCAGAATAACAACAACAACAACTATCCTTACAAAGTTATTGAAGTTACTCCCCCGCCGAGAAACCTTGGCGTTCGTTGTTTCCCCACTGTATCTTCCTTTTTCCTTCCTACATTATTTACCTCCATCATTTTTTAAATAACCTGCATTATATAATTAGCTTTCAGGGTATTTAGGATTGCTTTAGCTTGCCTTTAAAACAACAACAACTTGTGTTTAAGGTTAGATACGAGAATAAGTAATAAAGTATAGTTAAGAAGCGTATTGAAACAAGCAGCTCCCAACTTGCTTAAACTGTTTATTTTTGTCCCCAAAATTACCAGATAAACAAAACCAATTTGTTTTATCCAAATATTTGCTTAACAGTAAGTATAAAATTAAACCGTTTAATGTGATGTGTTTTTGTCTCAAGATCTATGGGTGTTTTCATGATTCATTAGTGCTGTTTAATAAACTTATCTGATAAGACCTATTTTTTGAAATTTATTGTTTTCGACATCCTTGACATACATCCTTTCCTGTTTAAAAGGATATCAACCTTTTTAACTTTTAGTTCTTGCCGAACAACTGGCTTTTCTTCGACTTGAGTGGAAATAAGTTGTTTTGTTGTTAGTTGACTTGACTAGTTCTTTCTTACTGCCTTAGGTGTCACAAGGTTGAACAACTGTCCCTAATGTGTTTACTCGCCCAATGTACTTGATGATGACCATAAGAATCCAACCAAGATTCTTAATCCCTCTATTTATAGAGTTAGTTATATACAACAAAAATACCCAATTTTGCCAGAGCAGGGTATGCGGGATGTAGGATTTAAACATACATACCCCTAACCAAGGGGTAGAGAGGTTGCTTCCAGCAAGAGTATGTGTAGGTATATAGAATTAGTTATATAAAAATGCCAAAACTATAGGAAGTTATAGCTTGTTACATGAGTATGTGTAGATATATAGTGGTTGTTTCCGGCAAGAGTGTGTAGATCACATTCATGGGAAGTTATAGCTTGGAACAAGGGAACTACTCCTTTCTAGTTTGTCTGTATATATGGTATTTGCTTGCATCGTGAATAGCTGGATATGTTTACTGGAATTTGAAATAATGGAATCATGAATTCCAAATGAAGATTCCGTATTTTACCGGGGAAACCCTTTACCCAAAAAAAAACAAATGAAGATTCCATATTGTCTTTGGTTTCATTTTCTTATGGAACTAAATTTTGTCAGAATAATGAATTCCATTGGAGAAGGCAAATCGGCGTTCATTTAATATTATCTACAGAATGATCAAGCTATGCAACAATATACTTTATTGTGACATATGTCACGGGATACCTTTGTTTTTGAAAAATGTGCTTTGCTGGTTTTAGTAAATCTTTAATGTCGGTATGTGATAATTATTCTGTTATTATTAATAAAGTTATGATTATTATTGTAATCATGCATCATGTCAATTTCAGAGGTATTTCCATAAACAACCCATGAAATCACAAATGAATTGAGTTGCAATTCCATTGCATGCCTTTTCTGGCGTATAAAACTATTTTATGTGCTGTCCGCAGCACGAATGTTTTCCCCATATAATAATATCAGCACAATTATGTATCGTGGCAGAACTTGCAATGTGGAGATGGTGTAACAATTGAAGGCCAGAATTACACAATCTCAGCTGTGACACACAGGTACCAGCTCCGGAAAGGTAAATATGAACCTAGCGAGAAGAGGCTTGATGTCCTTTCCACTGGAAGATACATATTAAACTTATATTTAGAAAATTTGTTAGAACAATCTTAAATACTTCCCATTAAGTTCTATTTTTATTGTAATTTGAGTAGTTTCGACTTTCATGTACTCGTCTATAAAATTATGTAAATTTGAAGTTGATGTAATGTGAAAGAAATGGTTGTCTTTCCGTTGGATCAGAGTAATGTACAAGTTTCACTTCTCTGCGTATGAGTTGCTACCGTATTGACAGTTTGTTACCATTTTAATCGCTTTTTGCGCTTGACAATTGGTTTAACGAAGTGAAAGTTTTGTTGAAATGTAACTTGTTTTCTTGACATGATTTTCATAAACAAATGGAAGTCTGCTGTCCTAATCTCATTTACTCTAAATACGACTTGTGCAAAACATGATGTTTGATTATTGAATCTTCACATAATGTCGAAAATGTTCTGCATAAATCATTATGTGTCACTTGTCTACTTGCTCCCTAGCTACCTTGAAAGATATTAAACATCTATGCAAGAAGATGGTTGAAACAAAGAAAAATAAAATCTGCCTGAATGTGTATCTTCTCATCAAATTAGTATTGATTTTGCTGGTTGCAACTTCTACCATGGAGCGCGCGTTTTCGGAAATGAAGCTCATTAAGAGCGATCTACGCAATAAAATGGGGAATGACTTTATGCATGAATGATGAATGTTTAGTGTCGTATGTTGAAGAAGATATGTATTAGAGAGTATTAGTAATGATAAAATCATTGCTCGTTTTCAAACAACACTCTCTAGATCTTCTGCTGAAGCAAATTATAGATGTATGGCATATGCTACCTGTCAGGTTATTTGGATTGCAAATATTCTTAATCAGATTAAAGTTTTTGACTTGTTACCAGTAAAGTTGTTTTGTGATAACATTTTTGCTATTCCTGATTGCTGCAAACCCTTTGTTTCATGAGAAAATAAAGCATTTTGAGATTGATGTTTATTTGATAAGAGAAAAAGTTGCATTTGGTGTTATTGAGACTATAAAAATAAGTTCTTAGGATCGAATTGCTTGTGTTTACTAAGGGTCTTGATATTTCACAAGGTAAGAAGTTGTGTCAAACACTTCTGCTTGTTGATGTGTTTTAGTTGTAAGTTTGAGGGAAGGTGTTGAGTATACGGTCAAACTCACACTTTCCTAACCTGTCAGTCAATAAGGTAAAGTCTATGTTCAAAAACAAAAAAAGTCAATAAGGTAAAGTCGTTTTCTATTGTTGGTTCGGTTCTTTTATATCACAGGGACTATTTTTGTGTGTTTATAATATGCAAGGAGTAGATTGGAAATCTATCCCTATATAAAACAAGCTATCCTAACTCTAAAAAAAGCCCCCTGGCAAATAATCTAATCCTACGGTCTTTAGTAAAAGTAGCCTTTAAACAGAAAAAAAATCATAGCAATTATCAATTAAGATCAAAAGACTTCCACCATTTTTTTCCCCAAATAACACATTCGATCCTCACTAATTGTCACGAAAACATAACACATTCGATCCATAATCATTCGATCAATAATCAGTCATTCATTCGATCCATAATCAGTCATTCATTCGATCCATAAAAACCCTAAAAAACATAACATATTCGAGGCATAATCAGTCATTCATTTGACAAATAAACGGATATATGAATCTTATTATCAGGTGCGTTTCAAATTATTATGTTGAATAATTATATAAATGTTAGTATGTTTTTTTAGTAAATATAATACGGATCATCAATTGTGGATGATTTTGTGTTCTATACAATTTGTGTGTTCAAATAGTTTTGAAGTAATTAGTTTTGAAGGAATTGTACCACTGAGTATTAGTAAGTTCAAGATCGGAAAAACCAATTATACATGTTAAATGGCGGTTGCAAGAGTCCAACATATATGAGGGTGTTTGGATTAGTGATGAATAGCAGATATGTAGCTAATGGGAGGCTTTGTAAATGAAATAATTTCGTTTTGGTAATCTTATGGCATTAATTTCCTTTGATACTGAATTTAATAAACTAAGGTCTGCATTTTTTTTAATCTTATGGCATTTAGTGGTGTGTTTGGTTCTGTGGTCTGGTATTGGGATGTTAGGATTAAGGGTTGCATTTTGTTTCCGCTTATAAACTGGGCTCCAATCTGCTCTAATTGGATGTTTCTGCGCGTTTACCTATGTATTTTGGCTGTTTAGTTGTGCATTTTATTAGTCTATGCTTGGATTAGTGGATACCTTAAATGGCAAGAAATAAACTAAAAAGGTTGTTTAAGGGAGAAAAAGGGAGTCATGATGAATTGTATGAGCAGTTTTTGTATACCATAAGAATGATGCTGTTAGGCTTAATAGTTAGACCTAGAATGGCATTTGCAAGAGTCCTACAAAGATGCAAATTAAGAATATTTATATTTTGAAATGCAACAGATAGACATGTGGTTTAAATATGAGCTCCTCTAACATGATTTAATAGCCGGCGTAGATAAAAAAGCTCGCCCCATGAAGGAGGTACATGATGGATTCGTCATCATGTTTGACTTTTGAACATACTCCGTAACACATATGAAATTGAAAATTTTAAATTGTACCAGGTATGTGTAGGCAATGGTTTGCTTTGTAAGTTATGATGGACATGAAGTAGTGGTCATGCTCCATATATGGGGAAGCATATGTGGTTTACTATTTTGTCATTCAGATGCTATAGAATTTAAGTGGGCGTCTAAATGAAAATCT
>BQNB010130871.1:0-18867 GCA_026074375.1 Tanacetum coccineum
CTGTTGCAACTCTGATCTTTTACTAAATAGAATATGACTTTATTTAAAACGTCCATTTTAAGGTCGTTTTCCGTGACTTGTGTTTTGTGCCCTGAAGTAGCACCCCAATGTTACCATTCCGCTGTGTTGTACCAGATTTCGGGGGTGTTACAGCTCAAATTATACATATTTTTATATGCGTTTATCATTGCTTTTATATCTCTATTTTGGTTAATAATAAGAACTTTTGATACTTAATCGAGTATATATGTTATTGTAGGTTCATGGTACGTGTCGTGGAAGAAAACAGAAGAATACATGAAGAATGTAGCTTAAACGAAGAAGTAAACTCAAATTAATGATCTCTCGACACATGTTTACTGTTTTGGCCATAACTCGGTCATACGAACTCCTTTGGACGCAATTAAGGTGGCCACGCGAAGAGAATTCAATTATCTACAACTTTAAAAAAGGCCAAGTGCTGAAAATGCCCCAAGTATGCGCACTTGTAAAAAAGTGCGGCGCACTTTTCTGCAATTATGATGAAAACCGTTATAGACAAAGTGCGGCGCACATCTGAGTAAAGTGCGGCGCACTTGGCCTGAAAAGCCTATAAATAGCCTCCTTGGCTCTCCCATATCACACAATTCACACACATATCAACCCACTTCGTGTGTACCACTTAGAATAGGTGTTTTTGGTGATAAAGGCTTGACAAACCTTTGATCCAAACCACCCTTGGTAAACACAATCATCACAACAAGTAGAATTGGACTTTGGAAGTGTTCTTGTGGAATTTGGAGTGAAATTGCTTGTAGTTCATCCATTTCCAGGTTTTAATCCATCCAAGGAAGTGTTAGTAAAGTGTATTTCGAAACTATAAGCTGTTGTGACAGAATTGTTCATAGTTTCCGGGTTTTTACTTTGAATATAATAAAGTGTTCTTGGGAAATTTTTGTGAAATCACCATCTTTTGCTCTTGGAATCGATATAAACCTTGTTACTCTTTGAATATGATCTTTACTAAATTCATGATGAATGTTATGTGTTTTGTTGCTATGAAGATGGAGTAGTAGTTCTATGTTTGTTTAGGCATAGTGCGATCTTTGATATGATGTGTTTGGATACTTGTTTATTGAATTGCTAAAACATATTTTATATAAGAATAAAGGCCGAAAGGGTTCTTTTATGTATGTGTTCTATCATTTCAATATATATATTGGTTATAATAACTTATAAAGTTCGAAAAGATTTGTTGTTATTAATCGATATAATCACTAGTTACATTTAAAGGCCGAAAGGATTTATAACTTGTGATATCTTTATTCTATAAGCTTATAAACACTATCCTAAACATATCATTATCTTAGTGATCATTGCCTAAACAAACATACTTTAATCATTTGTTTGAATCATCTTTTAATCGTTTTCTCCACAATATTCAATATATGCACGTTTGGTTAATTTGATCCGTGACAATCATTTTAGCCTTAGCACCTTAATTACAAACTCTGAAAACTTTAATTCTCTTGGGACGACCTGGACTTTCCTAAGCTATTTTACATACGAAAGGGTATATTTTCCCGTGTTGTGTTTTTAGACAAAATCGATATTTCTAGTCTTATAAATTTAAAGCTTGTAAAAACACACATCAAATTTTTGGCGCCGATGTCGGGGAATTGCTTTAAGTTATTATCAGTTTGTGTGCTTTATTTTGGTGCATTTTGTTTGCTTAAATGTGTTTATTTTCCTTACTTCTGCCTATTGCATCTGCAAGTACGCCGCACTTCGTTTAAAGTGCGCCGCACTTACCCTGCTTTCATTTGAAATTTTGCCTCGTAAATGTCACACCCCCAGACGGGGCCTGGACGGAATACGTGTCCGAGGGCGTGACGTCATAATATACATCACACAAGATCAAGCGAATGACCACTATATGGACGTTTGTAAAAAGTAAACACGTTGTAATTGATAAAATAATAAAAGTCATTACATAATCCAAATGAGTTTAATAATAATAAAATGCGGAAGCTGAAAAGATGTTTTTAAAAGACAACGGTATTTAGATGATAGATAGATGCTCTTAAAAATCCAGACTAGCATGAGACATCACATTGCACTTCAAGGATAGATCCACAGTCAAGTACCTGAAAACATGCTTAGAAAAGTCAACATAAAGTTGGTGAATTCGCAGGTTTAATTACATCACAAGTATGGAACACAATATTTGAAACGTGTGACGGTTGTAACACATACAACAATCACAAAAGTATGTTTACGTTGCGCTAAGCTCATGACACCGAGGCTACGACAGTTTGTATGCCAATCAATTCCAGACATAATAAAGTATTAAGTGCCCAAGCAAATGTTCAACCCGAAACATTCAAATTCCGACATGGTATACGTTCGTTCGTCCTTATACTTGACTGGTTAGCGCTACTTACCCGAACGAGGATGTCAATTCCAAATAAATCTATTTATAACACTCACACCTACACAAGGTAATTAATGGTCTATGATGATGGGGCATAGTGGGTTATAGCTACTTAGGCAACACGTAAGCACGTAAAAGTTATTTAAGAAACTTGTGTCCAAAGTTTAGAAATAGGCAATGTTTTCACCCCAAAAACAATGAAATAAAATAGTAAAACATGGGGCTATGAACTCACCTTGATTGGTGAAATGAAGTAGTCGATAAAGGATGATGGTACACGGTCATGACCTAAAGAATAAACGGTCGGGTTCAGAATAAGTACGACGTGAATTATGAATATACCTAAGGGTTTAGGAAGTAGTTATATGATTATTCCGAAAATGTTTTAGTAACGTTGGTTGTGTAGTAGTCGTAGTGGTTTGACTCGATTAAACGTATCACGGTAATGAGCGTAGTATATATATATGAAAAGAAATAGGAAAGTAAACAAAAGTAATAAGTTTCAGTATTTTTACCCGGTATTCCAATATAATAACTAAGTTAAGTGTTTTTATGTTTTTATGTTTTGGACTTATCTATTTGGTCCGATAAGCAACCCATTAAGTAAATAAGCCTCCAAATTATTAATAAGCTCCAATAAGTCAAGATAAGCCACCAAATAAGCCAAGCCGTCGGCTTTAAGCCATAGTTTAGGCTTTGTTATTGGGTCGAGGCCCACTAAGGCTATTTAGCTCGCTTGGGCTTATTTATTAAGCCCAATAAGCTTAATACCTTATTTAGAAATCAAATAAGCTCCGAAAATAAGTTGATATGATAAGACAATATTCAAATAAGCATAAAGTTCAAACCTTTATGGTTCTATGTTGAGTTCGACGAGCTTATAAGCTCAAATAAGCTCTCACGAGCTTATTTATACGCTAAATAAACAAACAAGCTTTTAGAAATTATTTCTTTATAAAAGTTCCACCACAATAACACAACTAATCTTTCCTTTCTTTCTTTTTATTAAATTCGAACCACACATAAACCCCTTTGGGATTCATGTAATTTTGAAAGCTTTGATTTTTAACAAACTGTTTGTACAACTAGCTTCTAAACATTGCAAGGATCAAAGAAGTACAAAAAGAATTTGAAAAAGGTGAACTTGCGAAAATGATGAACGAAGAGATAATCAAAACTAACAAACAACACGAACGATGATTATAATTCCCAAATAACTATATAATCTAACCTCGAATATACTTAAGCCTTCTAAAATTTTGATCAAAGTTGAACGATGGTGGTGGTTGAGTGGCGGTTGGCGGCGGACGAACAAGGGAAGGGAGGGGGAGAGGGAAATTCTTATGTATGTGTTTTTAGTGAGAGAAAGGAATGAATGAAATGAATGAAACATTTGAATTTATGAAGGAATAATCAAGGTTTAGGTTCATTGAACTTAGAACCTTCTTTGAATGGAATCCTAGGTTGCTGAGCATCAAGGGGACAAGACTAGCTAAAATGTAGAGATGGTTTTGGATGGGGAGAGGGACGCACCAAAGGGAAACAAGGGGGAGGTTTTTGCAAATCTTTGAAAGTTTAATCATGCTTAAGAATCCTATGCTTCCTTGATATTTATTTCTACTCTCTAAAGATATTTTTAAACGGTATTAACGGTATACGCAAAAACTAAAAACGCGTGATAACTTCAAATAAAATTCTGAAAATTTAAACATCGATACGAAACGTAAAAACACGACATTTACTAAAGACTACATAAAATAGCAACCCGGAATGCTTCCGGTAATAATCCTTAGATTCACGCGGGATAACTTCTCGATTAAACGTAAAATTAACACGAAATTCGATAAAGTCAAACGGAAGTACGAAAGGTCAACGATGAAGATTTAGAAATTTTTACATGGTGTGACATCCTTTAAGAGAGCTTTGTCCACAAAGCTCAAGACGTAGCATTAGATGTGGGTTTAGGGTTAGCGAAGAAACGTGGGTACTTTTTCCGCATTTAGTCTTCGCGCTCCCATGTAGACTCAGGACCTCGCCTTGAATTCCAACGGACTTTCACGATCGAAATGCGGTTTTGCTTCATTCGTTTAACTTCTCGATCCATGATTTATGCCGGTTCCTCGATGAATTTTAGTTTGTCATCAATCTGAATTTCATCCAACGGAATGATGAGATGTTCGTCAGAGAAACACTTCTTCATATTAGAAACGTGAAAAGTACTGTGAACTAGGTTCAGCTGTTTCAAAAGTTTAAGTCGGTAGGCAACCATTCCAACTTTAGCAAGAACCTTGAATGGTCCAATATAACGAGGGTTCAGCTTTCCCCGTTTGCCGAAACGTATCACTCCTTTCCAAGGGGACACCTTCAGCATGACCATATCTCCAACTTGGAACTCTAAAGGCTTACGGTTTCTGTCAGTGAAGCTCTTCTGTCTATCACGTGTAGCTTGAATACATTGCTTGATTTGGAAAATCTTTTTTGTAGTTTCACGGACAATCTCTGGGCCAGTAAGTTGAGCGTCTCCAACCCCAGCCCAACAGACAGGCGATCGACACTTCCGACCGTACAGTGCTTCGAATGGTGCAGCTTTGATACTCGTGTGATAACTATTGTTATACGAAAATTCTACCAAGGGGAAATGCCTATCCTAACCCTTTCCAAAGTCGATCACACAAGCACGCAACATGTCTTCTAAGGTTTGGATTGTCCTTTTACTTTGACCATCGATTTGTGGATGGTAAGCCGTACTCATATCCAATTGAGTACCTAGGGCTTTCTGAAGCGACTGCCAAAATTGAGATGTGAATCTACCATCTCGATCAGAGATGATCGAAACTGGCACTCTATGCCTCGAGACGACTTCCTTTAAGTATTGTCTCGTTAACATCTCCATCGAGTCGGTTTCTTTCATTGGCAGAAAATGAGCAGATTTAGTAAGACGATCAATAATTACCCAAATTATATCTTGACCAGTTACCGTCTTTGGCAGTTTGGTAACAAAATCCGTCGTGATATTTTCCCACTTCCACACGGGAATCATAGGTTGAACCAACAATCTAGATGGTTTTTGGTACTCGGCCTTGACTTTGGCACAAGTCAGACACTTACTGACATAGGTGACAATCTCAGCCTTCATATTAGGCCACCAATACAGTTTCTTTAAGTCCTGATACATATTTTCTGATCCAAGATAGATCGAATACTTTGACTTATGCGACTCGTGCATAATTAAAGCTCTTAGATCACCGAAACAAGGTATCCAACTCCTATTCTTCAAGCACAATGTTTAATCAGCACGGGGCTCAAGTTTCTTGATCATACCACACAAGTCTTCTGTTGCGTAATTCTCCTCTTTTCTCGCCTTAGTTTGAGCATTTAAAATTTGCACGGGAAGGTTCAAACTAATTGTCATGACTAAGGCCCGAACTCGTAGCGGCTTAATCCTTTCCTTTAGGCTCAAGGCATCTGCCACCACGTTCGCCTTTCCTAGATGATAACGAATCTCATAATCATAATCAATCAGTAGCTCTAGCCATCTACATTGTCTCATGTTCAATTCCTTCTGATCTATAATATGCTGCAAACTCTTATGATCAATGAACACAACACATTTCGTGTCGTACATATAATGTCTACACATTTTGAGAGTGAACACTACAGCTCCCATATCCAAGTCGTAAGACGTGTAGTTTTTGTTGTGAACCTTGAGTTGGCAGGATGCATAAGCTATGACCTTCTTCTTCTGCATCAGAACCGCGCCTAATCCTTTGTGCGAAGCATCATAATATACCACGAAGTTTTCACTTTCTTCAGGTAATGCCAAAATTGATTCACTACACAACTTTGCCTTCAATAGTTAGAATGCAGCTTCTTCCTTTTCACACCAGTCAAACTTCACGCTCTTTTGAGTCAACTTGGTCATAGGTATAGCAATCTTCTAGAAACCATTAATAAACATTCAGTAATAACCGGCTAGACCTAAAAATTGACGAATCTCTGTCGAAGTCTTGGGCGATGCCCAATCCTTAATTGACTTAGTCTTAGCTGGGTCTACATGAACACCTTCACTATCAATCACGTGACCGAGGAATTGTACCTTCGAGAGCCAAAATCGTACTTTGAAAACTTGGCGTACAATTCTTCCATCTTAAGTAATTCCAAGATTAACTTAAGGTGCTCTTCGTGCTCCTCCTCGCTCTTGGAGTAAATCAGGATATCGTCGATGAATACAATTACGAATCTATCCAGATATGGCTTGCATACCCAATTCATCAAGTCCATGAATACCGCTTATGCATTAGTCAAACCAAAAGGCATTACTTGGAACTCGTAGTGACCATAGCGAGTCTTAAACGCCGTCTTTAGAATGTCTTCCTCTTGAACTCTGAGTTGGTGATAACTAGATCTCAGGTCGATCTTAGAGTAGACACTTGACCCTTGCAACTCATCAAACAAATCATCAATTCTCGAAAGTGGATATCGATTCTTCACAATAAGCTTATTCAGTTTATGGTAATCAATACACATACGAAAAGATTCATCTTTCTTTTTAACAAACAAGACCGGAGCTCCCAAGGGTGAGGAACTAGGCCTTATAAATCTTTTGTTAGAAAGTTCTTGTAGTTGAGTAGACAATTCTTGCATTTCTGACGGTGCTAATCTATACAGGGCTCGTGCTACAGGTGCAACACCAGAGACTAAGTCGATTTGGAATTCAACTTGTTGCGTCGGTGGTAATCCAGGTAAATCTTCTAGAAAGACCTCCAAAAAATCCTGTACAATCAACATGTCCTCAAGTCGCTTCTCTTCCGACTTATTCTCTACCTCCATTTTCGTAACTTATGCCAGAAACACTAGGCAACCTTTTTTGATATACTTTTGTGTCTTAGTACACGAGATGATACTCAATCTTGACTTATTCCTTCCACCACATCTATCTACTTGGATCTCCAGGACTTCATTCCCATAAGGAATACGCACGACCTTCTTGTCACATACAATCACGGCATGATATCTCGACAGTCAATCCATACCAACAATAACGTCAAAACTTCCTAGTTCTACAGGCATCAGATCTATATCGAACGGGTGACCTAACAATCCTAATATATAGCCTCTAAGTATAGTGTTGGTCTCTACGACTCTTCCCTCGGCTAATTCGACAGCATAACTAACGTATAAGGGAGATGGGATGACATCTAGCAAGACACTAAAGGTAGTCAATACCAAACTCTTATCGGCACTCAAATCAAATAACATAGAAGCATATCGATCATTGAGAAGGAACGAACCCGTGACAACGTTGGAATCTGGGTTAGCGTCGCCTCCTCCAATGGCATATGCTCTTCCTCTTGCTTCAGCATTCCCAGACTTGTTTCCATGGTTTTGACTCTTCATCTTAGGACAATAACTCTTGTAGTGACCTTGTCCACCACACCCGAAACAAGTCACAACCCTCTGATTTGGCACGGGGGCTCTTGGAGCTTGGGTAGCAACTGCAACTTTACAATCTTTGGCCATTTGGCCCACCTTCTTGCAGTTGTTACACTTCACAGTGCATTGACCTTCATGGTGCAACTTGCACTTGTTACAGTAGCGTAAGCTCCCAGCATACCTACGTTTCTCATTACTCCTAGCCGTGTAGGCTCTGGCTACATTCTGTCCACCCACATTTTGTCTCTTAAAAGGTGGTGGTTGTGCACGATTGTCCCTCGGGTTACTGTCAAACTTTCTTTTATTCTCGGCACTTCTTGCAGCATAGGTATACACTTTTTGATCCATCAAACTGCTAGCTATCCTATTGGCATTCTGCAATCGAACTAGCTTAGAGGAGGTCACATTTCCCTGAACATTATCTGGAAGACCCTAGATGAACCTTTCAATTTTGTCATCCTCCTCTAAAACCATTCTTGGACACAGTAGTGTCAGCTCCTGGAACCTTCGAGTATATCCAGCGATATCAGTTCCCTTAACAACCAAGTTTCACAACTTACTCTCTAGTTTTTAAATTTTATTTCTCAGGCAGTAAACCTCAATCATCAACTTCATTAAGTCCTTCCATAACATCTCATACGCCTCATCAATTCATACAGTTTGCACATAGGAATTCCACCATGTTAGTGAACCGTCAAGCAGGGTGCATGCAGCAAACTTCACTTGTGAATCGAAAGGACAGTTGCTGCTACAAAACCCCGATTCTATTTTCTCGAACCATCTCGCCAAACCAATAACCCCTTTAGTACCACTGAAGCTCCGAGGTTGACAGTTGAGAAAATCTTTGTAAGAAACCCTAGCAACTAGTGCATCTCTTCCCGCACCTCCATTAGGATTTCCATTCCTATAGTTTCTATTCCTTCCTTCATTTCCGTTACCATTGTTGTTGTTGCCCTCATCTCCATTCTGGCTTTGGCTTTCAACTTTAAGCCTGGCAACACGATTTGCCTCTTGGGCAGCCAATGCTTCAGTTACACGTTGAGCAATGATTTCTTCGATTGTCAAAGGAGTCATACCGGAGCGAGTGATAGTCATGTTTTAAACACAAGACATAACAGACGGTGAGATTTCGAAACGAGGTATAATTACTATAACGAGAACTTATATATATATATATATATATATATATATATATATATATATATATATATATACATATATATATATATATTCATGGAGCAAAATATAATAGTAACGCGTTTTGCCAGAACGAATAAATAACATCACAAAACAATGAATATACGAGGAAATTATAATAATAATAAACTTTCATATATATAGATTTAAGACGGTTACAATCCACCCATAATGGTGTATTTGATTTCAATTGGTACTACTGCTACCAACTAGTTCTACTATCCGCCTAAAGTCCATACACAGCTCGTGGAAATGCTACTCTAAGGACGAAAACCCATACGTCTCGTAGCAAATGTCTCAAATATCCTAAACCTCATCCTCTCGTAGTAACAAGACCTATGAATCAGCCTAAGCTCATCATCTACAAAGCTTAAACGTCGCCAAAAACTATCGGCTCTCACACTCTCCATCCTCAAAGTCTCACGAAGCCTCGTGTTGCTCCTCTCCAAGACTGCAACACGAGAACTCAAACCAGATCTCTCAGCACTAACAATCATACTATTCGCCTCCAACTGTCTCTGTCCTGTCTCAATACTCGTAATCCTATCAACAAGAATATCTCTCATATGATCATGCAACTGCTGCATAGCCACATCAAATCCTAACTGCATAACCTCCAAAGACCCTTCAGTACTAACTAATCCTAATTGCATAACCTCCAAAGACCCATCAGTACTAAGTCAGGAAAATTCTCTCTAGAAGGCTCAACATCCAAACTTATACTCCCCTCGACCTCAATACCAACCCCAACATCGGTCTCGGTCTCAACATCCGCTGGAACACCTGCATTGATATCCTCCTTAATGCTATCCTCCGGGGAATGATCCGATATGAATGATTAGATGACGAATCTGATAATGAATCTAATGGTGAGTCTGGTAATGAGTTTGATGTAAAATCGTCCGATGATGAATGGTGTGATGTGTACCTCATAGCAAGTCGATGAGATGGAAGTGGCCCTACTCTCTTCCTTGCGATCAATACCTGACGCGGACCATTAGGATGCGTGCGGTAGGGTCGGCCGAAGGGAATAGCATATCCAGGTCAGATAAGAACAACTGATCGTTGACTAAATCTGGGTGGTGCATAAATAGGTGAGATGATATTGGTAGCTGGTGTAACGAAAGTAGAAGGTGCTGGTAAGGGGGAAATGGTAAGGACCTCTATAGACGAAGCAAAAAATGATGATGACCCTGATGGTGCAGATGGTCAAGACATAACTCTACTCCTCCATCTACCAACCATAGCATCGTAAGCGGCAGACGATACATGCCTCTCAGGTAATACAGCTGGTGGTTCGGACTCAGAATCGTTTAAACACAGAAAGGGTGAAACCATAGGTGCTACTGGTACCGGAGGTAAAGAACTCTCTGATGGACCAGTCTCGGGTGATGAATGACTCTCCAACTCTAGTACCCCGGCAGGTGAAGTGACAGCAACTGCCCTCACCTCCGGTGCAACAGGCAAGTCAGCAGGTACGACAGGGATCTCGGTAAGGATGGTGCCAAAAAGAATGACTCGTGGCATAACAGATCCCACACTCTCATTGGATGAGTCAGAAGAAATAGAAATGACTGGAGCTGCCATAACCTGCACAAGCAAAAGTTTATATAAATCCCCTTTATATGAAACCATGCAAAGTGCGTGCAGTCTAGGAAAAATAAGTATAATATAAAATATAATCTGGCAAGATGAAACATAAAGTAATTATGGAAATGTATTATAATTTATACTTATATATATATATCTTAATAATAAATACATATATAATACAGGTATAAACACGTAAGGATCACATACTGGTTATAGACCAGACCTAATATCCACCTGGTTCACTATAACCTTAGCTCTAGATACCAATCTATCACACCCCTAGACGGGGCCTGGACAGAATACGTGTCCGAGGGCGTGACGTCATAATATACATCATACAAGATCAAGCGAACGACCACTATATGGACGTTTGTAAAAAGTAAACACCATTGTAATTGATAAAATAATAAAAGTCATTACATAATCCAAATGAGTTTAATAATAATAAAATGCGGAAGCTGAAAAGATGTTTTTAAAAGACAACGGTATTTAGATGATAGATAGATGCTCTTAAAAAACCAGACTAGCATGAGACATCACATTGCACTTTAAGGATAGATTCATAGTCAAGCACTTGAAAACATGCTTAGAAAAGTCAACATAAAGTTGGTGAATTCGCAGGTTTAATTACATCACAAGTATAGAACACAATTTTTGAAACGTGTGACGGTTGTAACACATACAACAATCACAAAAGTATGTTTACGTTGCGTTAAGCTCATGACACCGAGGCTTTGACAGTTTGTATGCCAATCCATTTCAGACATAATAAAGTATTAAGTGCCCAAGCAAATGTTCAACCCGAAACATTCAAATTCCGATATGGTATACGTTCGTTCGTCCATATACTCGACTGGTAAGCGCTACTTACCCGAACGAGGATGTCAATCCCAAATAGATCTATTTATAACACTCGCGCCTACACAAGGTAATTAATGGTCCATGATGATGGGGCATAGTGGGTTATAGCTACTTAGGCAACACGTAAGCACGTAAAAGTTATTTAAGAAACTTGTGTCCAAAGTTTAGAAATAGGTAATGTTTTCACCCAAAAAACAATGAAATAAAATAGTAACACGTGGGGCTATGAAGTAGTGAAAAGACTAGAAGAATGATCACACGGTAAAGGATGACGGTACACGGTCATGACCTAAAGAATAAACGGTCTGGTTCCGAATAAGTACGACGTGAATTAAGAATATACCTAAGGGTTTAGGAAGTAGTTCTACGATTATTCTGAAAATGTTTTAGTAACGTTGGTTGTGTAGTAGTCGTAGTGGTTTGACTCGATTAAACGTATCACGGTAATGAGCGTAGTATATATATGAAAAGAAATAGGAAAGTAAACAAAAGTAATAAGTTTCGGCATTTTTACCCGGTATCCCAATATAATAACTAAGTTAAGTGTTTTTATATTTTTAGATTACATAGTAAGTAATATAAATTTTAAATTTATAAAATTTATATTTTTCGTCTTTTAGTCGAAATTAAAGTAAATATTTGGAAACATTTTTATAAATAAGCGTTTTGGTTTATTTAACAATGTAAATATAGATATTATTTATTATTCATAAATATTATGTTTTTGTCAAGATCTATAAAAATAAGTTTTTCTCAAATATTTTTAAGTATATAGTTTTTACGAAATTTCGGCATGACCCGTTCGTATTTATCCGTTTTCCAAAGTCATAGACTTTTATCCAAAACACTTTCAAAATCCATTTCACAAATCGCCAAATCATTACACTAATATAACCCCTTATTAAATAAGCCGAAAACCTTATGGACCCCTTATTGGGCTTTTAGGCCCAATAAGCCTAAACGAATGATCCGAAACGTATTAAGTTCAAATTAAGTAAACGATTAAATCAATAAACACGTGGCTTTATCAAATAAGCTATAGCCGAGCTTATTCAATAAGTCACATCGTGAGCTTATTGCCACGATGGTGGGCTTAGTATTGGGGCGTGACCCGTTAAGCCACCCGAGTGGGTTTGGACTTATCCATTTGGTCCGATAAGCAACCCATTAAGCAAATAAGCCTCCAACTTATTAATAAGCTATTTAATAAGCTCCAATAAGTCAAGATAAGTGATGTGTCGTTGTGTGGTTGTAATTTATGTTTCAAGTTTTAAATTTATATTTTGCCGACTTTACCAAAATCACACTTTAACGGGTAGTGTACCCGGTCAGATGGGAGTTTCGTGGTAAGTAGGGTGTCGATCACTAAGAGCGAGAAATAATCTGTCAATTTATTAATATTTTGGTTATCTAAACTAAGTTAATTCTATTCTATGTTAAACCTATTCTAAACCAACGTTAATCCTAAATCTAACGGATAAGGGTGTTTTCAGCTTGAGAGACTGGCACGGGTTTTGTGGTGACTTAAATCAACTTAAGACACAATAACACGCGCACGTAAATTAACAGAAGATAAAAAGTGGTCTAGCCAAATATAAGAAAATTGTATTAACCATTATTAATCCAATTAGAACGTTGGTTTGTTTTTTTGGTGCAATGATTACTTATCTTGAGGCGGCGTATCATTCTTAAGACTTAGGCGTTACTTCTTCCTAAGACCTAGATACGAAGAATTCTGTCACAAGTAACGTATCCACATAAAGCATCCTTATTTGCTGATTATAATCTATCTTAGGGATTAAAGCAATGGTGATCTTGTTAAACCCTAGCTCATAGAGACTTTACCCACTTACTGCTTAAAGGCAATTCATACACTAGTAGTCCACTAACCAAGTCTTTACCAATTAATTAAGAACATACTCGTTGATCCTAAGGGTCACCTGCCAGTCCAACTAAAATCGCAATCTAAAGGCAAAGATAGGTTATTATTCGTGATCCTATTGGTCTAGATGTATAAATCACTATATGGAGAGCCATATCGGCATCTAAATTACTTGGTCCGTATCACTAGATCCAGTTGAATGATAGGTCGCATACAAAATCACGTAAACAAGTATAAACTAATAAACATAAACAAGCAATCAATGATAAATTAAGCAATCGAGATAAACAAAACCAAACATTCAGATCTTCATATTAATGGCTAATACCCGAAGGTATTAGCCTTCAAACGTCATAATCAATACAAGAGTAATAATTAAGTTAAGGTAAACTAACCGAGTTAACGAATGATACCAAAAACTGAACGATTACAAGAGTATAGGAGATTACAAGTTGTTTCCTATGGAATTAATTGCTATGCTCGACCTCTTCTACTCTTATTCTCTTCTGAAAATAGACTTTTATGGTTGAGGTGTCGAAAATATGATTTAGCATAATGGAAACCCATTTTTAGGTTTTCTATTTATAAGGTCTAGAATTTGGTCGATACGGCGTATCGACTGAGGTCAATGCGGCGTATCGGGGGTTTCTTGGAGTAGGGACCACATTCGATATCTTCTAAAATATTTTATTACTATATCTTGAATATGGCGTATAGATCTTTCTAGATACGGCGTATTGATCCTTGTTCTTTTGTGGTCTTTAGTGAAGTGCAGGCACATATACGCCGTATCTTCCTTGATGGATACGGCGTATAGGATGTCAGAACAGTAATTTTCAGATGTCTTCATTTAAGCTCCAGAATGCGTGCCTTTTTGCTAATCTTCACCAAGTACTCCATAATTACTGCAATTCTCAAATACAAACGATTAAGTAACAATTCTTTGAAATAATTATACAAAATAGGTTATTTACGTGGGATAAATGATGCTATAAAAGTAACGTTATTTGATGTCATCAATAAGCCACCAAATACGCCAAGCCGTGGGCTTTAAGCCACGGTTTGGGCTTTGGTGTTGGGCTGAGGCCCACTAAGGCTATTTAGCTCGCTTGAGCTTATTTATTAAGCCCAATAAGCTTAATCCCTTACTATAAATCAAATAAGATCTAAAAATAAGTTGATATGATAAGACAATATTCAAATAAGCATAAAGTTCAAACCTTTATGGTTTTATGTTGAGTTCGACGAGCTTATAAGCTCTCACGAGCTTATTTATAAGCTAAAATAAACAAATAAGCTTTTAGAAATTATTTCTTTATAAAAGTTCCACCACGATAACACAATTAATCTTTCATTTCTTTCTTTTTATTAATTTCGAACCACTCATAAACCCTTTTGGGATTTATGTAATTTTGAAAGCATTGATTTTTAACAAACGGTTTGTACAACTAGCTTCTAAACATTGCAAGGATCAAGGAAGTACAAAAAGAATTTGAAAAAGGTGAACTTACGAAAATGATGAACGAAGAGATGATCAAACTAAAAAACAACATGAACGATGATTATAATACCCAAAGTAACTATCTAATCTAACCCTGAATATACTTGAGCTTCCAAAATTTTGATTAAAGTTGAACGATGGTGGTGGTTTGCGGCGACGGACTAATAAGGGAAGGGAGGAGGAGAGGGAAATTCTTATGTGTGTGTTTTTAATGAGAGAAAGGAATGAATGAAATGAATGAAACATTTGAATTGATGAAAGAATAATCAAGGTCTAGGTTTATTGAACTTAGAACCTTCTTTGAATGGAATCCTAGGTTGCTAAGCATCAAGGGTACAAAACTAGCTAAAATGTAGGGATGGTGTTGGATGGGGAGGGGACGCACCAAAGGGAAACAAGGGGGATGTTTTTGCCAATCTTTGAAAGTTTGATCATGCTTAAGAATCCTATGTTTCCTTGATATTTATTTCTACTCTCTTAAGATATTTTTAAACGGTATTAACAGTATACGCAAAAACTAAAAACGCGCGATAACTTCAAGTAAAATTCTGAAAATTTAAACATCGATACGAAACGTAAAAACGTGACATTTACTAAAGACTACATAAAATAGCAACCCGAAATGCTTCCGGTAATAATCCTTAGATTCACGCGGGATAACTTCCCGATTAAACGTAAAATTAACACGAAATTCGATAAAGTCAAACTGAAGTACGAAAGGTCAACGACGAAGATTTAGAAATTTTTACGGGGTGTGACAGTAAACCCATAGTACGTCGGTTTTTCCCCAAAACCGCCGCACTTTCTGGGATTGTTTCAATTGTTTTTTGAAAAAACTCAAATATGTTTTCTTAGGTTTCATAATCATCTGATTATAAGCCTTGTAAATTTTTAAATATCTAGTTTATCATAAATTTCGAAAAAAACAAAAAAAATAGTTTTCTTTTCATGTTGATTATTGTTATTACCTTTTTTCCAGCTTATTCTGTTATCTTTTGTTTTAATCTATAACCTAAAATATAAACAAACAAAAAACATAAAAATTTCTAGTAAAATCGGCGCACTTTTTCCTAGGTATGTCGGGTTCATACTCAAACCCCAGAAAGCCGACGCACTTGTACTCAAGTGCGCCGCACTTATCTTTCTGAACCAAAAATAAACTTTTATCTATTTATCCTTATTTTCTCTATATGTAATAAAAATTAAAGTATATCTAAAAACAATATATAAAAGTATAAAAAGTTAAATATATATATATCATACATTATATATAACTTCTGTCACATGAGAGATTCGAACCTGAGGTTGTTTAGCACATGAACAAGAGACTTAACCACTAGACCAAAGTCATAAGTTATGATAAAGAAATGCAAAGCAAAATATGTAATCCTTTAAACACAATACTCATTTCAATTAAACACACACCTCAATCAACAAACTCATAAACACACAACTCTGCCTAAACAATCAATCAGGAATCAATAACAAACATAGTCAGGAGATCGTATCCATATGTCTATCACGAATCAAGACCAACTTCAAATCATATCTGTTCTATACCAATCGTGAATCAAAACCATGAAAGATTTACGTTTTCCATGGATATCAGATTCAAACCACACCACAAAACCATGAATGAATATCAGATAACGGATTTAACAAAAATCGCTTCATCTAGATAAGGATATGGTTTTTTCAATTCAAAAGAGTAAGTATCTTTATATTTTTATACAAGTTTTTCATTTGATTAGACAAATATTTTTATATCAAAAATTGTTTTTAACAATTGTATAATTAGCCGATTTCATTATCATAAATATGTACTATTAAAGCTCTTTTTAATAGCTTCCTGTGATCCAGTATTCGTATGTTTAAATGATACGTTATAACAACACTTCATTCACACTTCAAATTAAGTATGTCAAAAATGATGGCATTTGTTTAGTTTAGTAGCATACTCTACTAAGAATCTTGAACGTTATGCAATTGTGTGTTGTCATTTGGGCATTCCTTAGTTTGGTTCTTAAATTCAGAAAATATACAAAAAGCACATTTTATCATTTTTATAGAAGCTGATAAAATTGTGCCCGTTAGCGGGTGCCTCTCCACCATGTTCATGTTCATGTTTATGTTATGCTTATTTTTGTTCTTCTTTGTTGTTCTTGTTTGTTTAATTTTATTCGGTGTTGTTTTCTCTGACATCACAATATCAAATAATATGCTGATCAAAAGTAAAAACCAGTGAACTTTGAAGGGTAGGATCTTCCAGGGATTAGCTACCACTAATGAAAAGTGCTTTGTAATGGATGGTTTTAATTACAAGTAAAGCCCCAATTGACTATATTTAATTAAACCTGCTAAATATGTCAATTTGTTTTGTTTGGTTTTTATAATTAAGTGTATGGTCCGAATCACATTGTGGAATTTCACACGTAGAGTTGTCTCTTCAGGTTTTGTTTATGAAAATTCATAATTGGCCATCAGTGTGATGTTTGTCATATGCTTATTGAAGGGATTATGGCTTTACACTCTATTGGTTATTCGATGTTTCCTCAATGTTATTGAGCCTTTTATTTTTAATTTTGCAGTGAATGACGCAGTCTTGCTATGATACACCACAAAAGAACTCTAATTGTCTTACATTTCGGACATATCAGGTCATTTCCTATATGCTTTTTATATGTTTGTGAATTCAAGTTTTCTTTATATTACATTTTTTGGATATATTAATTGTTTAGAAACAGAACCTAAGGCAGAATGAATGATTCATAATGATAATCACTCTCTTTTTTTACATTACGATAACAAAATGTTTTTTTAAAAGGCAATACAATAACCAAATCTTAGAAGATACTTCTACTTTCATGATCAAAATGCGATCTCTAAAATTGACTGAAACTTCAAAACCAAGCCACTAAACTACTACTATAACACATTATTAATTTGGCTTTAGTCAAGGAGCAATTATCTTAGACTGGCCTCACTATGAATAGTCAGCCAAGAAACAGTAACAATTTTCCAGGGATGCTTGTTTATTATAAAGAAGTGGTCACACTTAACCCAGCCACATGTCTTGGTCTATTTGATACCATGAGTCTCCATGCCTGACTAAACATGCCCCATTGACGTGGGACCCCTTATGATAGGTTATTCCCATATAGCCTCTAATTGTAGTCAAGTATTTCTGTCCAAACACCCTCTATGTAAAACTTTATGCAAAATATGAGGTTGTTTGGTGGAGAAACTTTATTTTGTTTCATGTAGAATTATGAGGTTCTTTACTTTACATAACATACTTTCCAAACAGCCCCTATGATAGGTTATTCCCATACATCCCCTAAAAACATATATGCTCAAACAGTGATGTGGTGTTGTCATGTGTTTTCCTTAATGCATAGTGTGTGCAACTCATCTGCACATGTATAGAAAGTTCCATACAATATGATGACACATAGAGATCTCACATTTACAAAGTAGAGGCTCCCATTTTTCATGTACATGTTTCGTTGTACGTGCTTCTTTTTGCTACTTTTTCACTTTAGTTCTTCGTGTTTCTAAAATGTATTCTAAGTTTGTTATTCATTTTATGTTGTGATCATTTATGATATATATATTTTTTATCTTTCAAATTTGTACATTCAAGACGAATATCAAGTAAGAATATTACATTACTAGCATTTGGATGTCTACTGATCGATTAGTTTTAGTATAACTGATGTTACTTTCTACTGTTGTTGTAGCCTGCTGTTGTTGTAGCTTGGTGTTGCTTCTAATGCAAACATACCATGGTTATGGAGAAATGGCTACAATTATGTGCCAATCCTAAAAGTAACTAAAATTACAGGTTTACCTCTTCATTTAGCACAATTTGATAGACCTTTACTCTGATAGGAAGTTAAAGAATTAAAGGTTAAGATCTTAGATTGATTAGTCATCACCAAGTATTTGTTGCAATAACAGTCCCATTAACAATACACTGATTCACAT
>BQNB010130872.1:0-12209 GCA_026074375.1 Tanacetum coccineum
CTTCAAACCAAACTTAGCCCACGTGTTCTTAACATAGTTTTCAACCAATGGGAATGCCAATCTTTTTCCAATAAAGTAGCCATATAGGGTATTAGCAAACCTTGATCTAACTTCTTCCACAGCTTCTAATGGAATAGCAACGCGCGTACCAACCACAATCTTTCAATAAAGTAGCCATAAAGTAGACATCGTTCTACATCAAAAGAAATCAATTCGGTGAGATTTTAGATGATAAGAAGTCATCGTGAACATTAGGTTGAAACGATTTGGATTATTTCACACGAGAATACGAGATCATAATAGATTTACAGCAATACCATGATTAAGTAAATAAAATTAAATACTTAGAAGATAAGAGAAAAATAGCATTAAATAAATAAACATCATAACATAGATAATAGAAAATTAGATTTATAACATTGAATATAGTTGATTACATCACAGTTCTCAAAAGATATGATTTACAAATTCCTAACGCTACTACTACTCGATACTACTACTATGCTGCTGATCGATACATGCGAAATGACGGAACAAATCTAAGAGCGATAACCTAAATGCCTCCTAGCATAGGTCTTAATCCTCCTGAACCTCACACGGTCATAAAAGCAAAATTGGCAGATCTGACTCAAATCCCTCTGAGCATACGACATGCTACGCCAAAGATAGTCAACTCTCTGCCTCTCAACACCTAACATGCCTTTGAGTCTCATGTTATCCCGCTCCAACGTATCGGTCCTATCAAGCAACTCAGCTCTTTGCTCACTAGCAACTATCGATGCATAACCACTACTCCTCTGAGCACCCTTAATAACTGCAATCCTCTCAATAGGAATCTTTATTATGTGATAATACAACTCCTGCATGACCAAGGTTAATCCTCTTTACATAACCTCCAACGATCTATCAGCACTAACAAGATTGGGAAAATCCTTTTTAATAGACTCAACAGAGTCATCCGAAATAAAGGGTGAGTAACTCTGTCAACCCAATCTCAACAATACCTCTCGCACTAGACTTGGCCTCCTCCTCAACCTCAATCCCAACTTTAACTCTAACATCCATCTCCCTAGCTGCTATAGAATCATCAGCTGCAATGCGAGCGTTGATGTCTGCCTGAACATCAGAATCAATATCGGGCTTAGAGTAGGGCTCATAACTCTCCTCAACATCAACTCCTAACCCAACCTCTCTAGCTACGTATTGCTCATAACTCTCATCTGAACTAACCTCAAAACCAGTCACAGAATTGGAATCTTTAATCCTCTTATGAGGCGGTAATAGGTCAGCATATACAGAGATAAGACTCTGGGTACGGGTGTAGCTACGGGTACTAAAGTAGTAGGGGACCTACATCTCTGGCTAGATGGCTTGGCAGAAATAGCAGCCGGTGAGTCACAAGGACAATCTGGTATAGAATAACCTAATGAAGTATCTGATGAATAGTCTGATGTTGAATCTGATAAAGAATCTGGTGATGAGTCATCTAATGTGAAATGGTCTGATGATGAGTAATCCTCTGAATATCTCAATGCAAGTTAGTGGGTAGGCAATGGTCTAACCCTCTTCCTGGCAGTCAACATCTTATGCACCCCATTAGGCTGGGTACGATAAGGTCGACCAACATGAATCGGCTGACAGGGCAAAACAAGGATAGCCGGCTGACGAGGTAAATCGGGCGGTGCAGGTAAAATCTAACGAGTAGATGGTGTAATCTTAGTAGGTGGTATATTGTGAGTGGGTGATGGAGGTTTATCAAGAGTGTCACTGTCAGATGAATCAGTGTATATGAATGGGGAAGTGTACTATATAGTGGGAGCAACATGTGGTATAGTAAGTGTCTCGGCGGGTATCAGTGGAGTGTCTGATGGGTTTTCTATTCCCTAACTAGATTAACATAAAGCATAAATAACAATTAATCTAGGGCAATAAGGGGACTAAAACCTAAAGGATCTAAACCTAATAACTATTAGCAACTTAAAAGAAATAAATAAATACTAACCTTTGAGAAAATCGGATTTCTCACACGCGGACCACCTTGGTCAAACTTGGAGGCAAGTACCCAAATGAGAGTACCTCTAATAACTCACATCCACGAAACAAATAGAAAATAATTCAAACTCCTAAGGTCCCGATACACGAAATACTCTTACAAGAGGTAGGAATTAGAAATAAAGAATGAGCAATGAAAGCCTTGGAATCCCCCTATATTTATATTGTAAAGGAGGGGGTTGGGTTTACTCCTTGGGGCGATGTGGGACATCCCCCAAAACCGTCCCATGGCATGTTACGGCGTAATATCTTATGTGGTTATGCCGTAACCTTTTCTTCCTTATTATTTCTCTTTACAGTTCACTAAGGGCGACCCAAAAAGGACTCTACTTTTGACAACAGTCTTACCAATTAGTTATGAACTTAGACACTAAATCCAATAGTCTCCCACTTGGACAAGTCATCAACTATAATTGGTCTAAGCCTATCCTGATCAACTAAGCAGAGAGTGTGATCTAATGCAACTACCAAACTCTAAATCATATCTTAGTCAGCCCTTAGATAAGAGATCAACTATTCCTTTATTCAACCGATATCGTATGAACATGAGACATGGATTTTAATCAATCTCTATGTTTAACATTATGTTTCTCGATTTTTGATTATTTTGCTATATGAGACTACTGAATTGAACATATCAATTTAGTCTCGGCCAGGCCTGGCATATTTAAGTCAACATTCAATCATCGAGGGGCCCATGGATATCGCTTTCCCAATTAGGTAAAAGGAATAAATAAACTTTGAATACATAGAACTAGTCAACTCATCATGTCATACCTAGCATATCCTTTATAACTGGCATTTACGCGTAACGTCTGAACAAACTAAAGTATAACAGACTTGAAAAACTAGAAACTTGATGTTAGCTCATTTAGAATAGAAGACTATTTAATCTTAGAATTACTCGTTATATTAAATCCATGAAGTAATCACTATAAGTGGTGGGTTTCTCCTACACTCTAATTATCCCATTAAGTGCTATGAGTGTTGCAGCGATTCTTTTGCTATGTCATAATCTTTATAGAAAATTCTCCAACACTTCATGTTAGTTTAAGTCTATTACTTACTTCTATAAGTATGGCAACAAATGAGGAGGTTGAGTAAAATAGACGTACTATGGAAGTTACGTAGGCTAATCCAATGCCTGCATGGATTTCTAAATATGCAAAGTAAAACACAATGACATTTAATAGCAAATGTTAGCACACTTTCAAGTAAAAACAAATCTTTATTATTTAATTCACTAAACTATTATAATATCAATCATTGCTTATAATGTTTTAAATTCAAACTAACAGCTAAAACTTTTATTTTTATCTTTTCAATCGTTCATGCTCTTAGCTGGTTCATCGTTTCTGGACTTAGCCAATGCCTTTGTGAATAGATCGGCTAGATATCCTTGATCATATGTCCCTTTACAATCACATGTCTCTTCTACTTGCTTTTCGAACATAAATGGTTATTTTTCTTTCAATAAGCTTTGACTTCCTTGATCCTTGGTTTCTTTTAGTCAGGCGGACTAACACTCTCTTGTCACAAGTATATTTCATTGGGGGTTCTTTGTACTATTGGAACAACTCCAAGATATCTATTGAAAATTCATCATCCAGATAGCTTCCTTTGAAGCCTCACAAGCTGCAATATACTCGAACTCGCATGTAGAGTTTGCCATTGTATCTTGCTTTAAACTTTTCCATGTCACCGCTCCCCCATTCAACAAGAATACCCAACCAGACTGTGAACGACTATCGTCTTTGTCTGTTTCCCAACTTGCATCATAATAACCAGTCACTTTAAGTTTTTCTTCTCCACCATAAACTAAGAAAATGTCTTTAGTATTTCTTAAATACTTAAGAATATTCTTTAGCTTCTTTTCCAATGACCTTCGTCGGGTTGGGTCACAAGTTGATCATGGTGCATTTAACATGTTGAAAATTCTAGAATGTTTGGCATGCATTCTATATACTTAAGGACAGACGTTAAGGTTTCGGTGTCATGAGCTTAGTGCACTAATACATATTTCTTTTAGACTTGGTAAATTTGTTTCTCTTGTCTACACTACTAAATCTTGTGGTCCATGCTTTATTTACTGTTAAACCTATGAATTCACTCAACAAATTTTGTTGACATTTTAGCATGTTTAATCTCATGTCCAAAGGTGTGATTCTCTAGATGGGATCCGCGAAGGATATCATGAAGATGGATTCTGTATTTTTCTTAAATTTGATGCTAACTTTTAAACATGTTCTCTAAAACAATTGTCGTCTTTTGAAAACTATGTGTTATTACTTTTATGTCACCTTGTAAACTGTTGGGACCGAAACTAAACTTTGATCTTTGGTGATGCATCGAATGAAAACTTTATTTAAGAACGTCTCTTTTAAGGTCGTTTCCTATTACTTGTTGTTGTGCTATAACGTCGCACCCCAATTGTTGTCGTTTCACTGCTGTCAGATTTTGGGGGTGTGACACACACTATTTTAGGATACTTTGCATTTTTAAAACCTTCTGGTTGTGCCATAAACACATCCTCTGTAAGTTTTTCGTTAAGGAAAGCGGTCTTGACATCCATTTGTCATATTTTATAATCATGAAACGCAGCTATGGCAAGCATTATCCTAATTGACTTTATTTTAGCTACTGGTGAGAAGGTTTCCTCATAATCAATCACGTGGGTTTGAGTATAACCCTTCTCAACCAACCTAGCTTTATAAGTGTGTACTTTCCCATCCATGTGTGTCTTCTTCTTGAAAATACACTTACATCCTACCATCTTAAGACCGGGTGTAGTGTTAACCGAATTCCAAACTTGGTTGTCATACATAGACTGAATCTCGCTTTTCATAACTTCCTTCCACTTAGCAGTCTCAGGGCTTGTCATCGCTTCCTTATAGTTAGCAGGCTCATTCAATCCAGTTAGTGTATTATCACTAATCATGTCCTCTTCAATATGGAAACTATAGTAGAACTGAGGAGGCTTTCTTACTCTACTACTTGTTTTGTGAATGGGTAAGGATATATCATCAGGCTCAACAGGTGTTACCACCTCTTGTTGAGTGTCAGTGTTCACTATAGGTTCTTCACTGACAGACTCTTGAATTTCTTCAAGGTCTATTTTACTCCTACTGTCCTCTTTAGATGTTATTTCTCTCTCGAGGAACACTCCTCTTTGAGCTACAAACACCACATTATCCTTGGGTTTGTAAAACAAATATCCAAATGACTCCTCTGGATGACCGACGGAAAAACACTTTTCAGATATGGCTTCTAGTTTGTCTTTAGCTTCTTGTCTAATGAAAACCTCACAACCCCATATTTTGATGTGCCCAAGAGAAGGAGGTTTTCCCTTCTACATCTCAAAAGGTGTCTTCGAGACCTTCTTAGTGGGTACAAGATTTTATGGGCGGTTGTCTCTAATGCGTAACCCTAGAAACTTATTGGAAGTGTTGCTCGACACATCATAGATCGAACCATGTCTAACATGGTTATGTTTCTCCTCTCAGGAACACCATTTAGTTGTGGTGTTCTAGGAGGAGTTAACTGTAAAACTATACCACAGTTTTTAAGATGATCGAAAAACTCGATACTAAGGTATTTTCCTCCCCTATCAGATTGGAGTTCATTTATCTTTCTGCCTACTTGGTTCTCTACTTTGTTTTGATACCTTTTGAATTCTTCAAAGGTATCTGACTTATGTTTAGTCAAATAAACATATCCATATCTACTAAAATCATCAGTAAACGTAACATAGTAGTGTTTTCCATCTTTTGTGGCTGATCGAAATGGTCCACACACATCTGTGTGTACTAAGTCCAATAATCCTTCACCTCTTTCACACGTTCCTGTGAATGGTGATTTAGTCATCTTGTCCAATAAGCAAGACTCGCATACATCATCCGATTTGAAGTTGAATGATTCCAACACTCCATCCTTTTAGAGTTGGGCGATGCGTTTCTTGTTTACGTGCCCAAGACGATAATGTCACAATTTTAATTTATCAAGATCATTAGACGAACCAACATTTAAAATCACATTGCCATTATTACTAATACATCCAACAGTTTCATATATGCCTTTGCAAGGAGAAGCTTTAAACATAAATCAACCATTTGAATAAACCAAAATATCTTCATTCTCATTATCAAATGAAAATTTATAACCATCCTTAAACAAAGCATGAAATGAAATAATGTTTCTTGTTTTTTGTAACGAATAACATCAATTATTTAAATCTATCTTAACTTCAGACTTCAACATGAGCTCGTACTTTCCAATCCTTGTTACATGTGTGATATTCCTATTTCCCATGACTAAGTTGAGCTCTCCATGCTTCAACCTCATACTTTCCTTTAGACCTTGTAAAACAGTGCAAATGTGAGTACCACACCCTGTATACAGGACCCACGAATCCAAAGTTGTCATATTGTGAGTTCGATCATGAACATACCTGAGTGACCACCTTTTCGCCTTTTTCGTCTTTGAGGTCCTTCAAGTACTTCGGGCAGCTACGCTTTCAGTGCCCCTTTGTGTTGCAGTAGAAGCGCACTGCTTCCTTTGGATCACCTGTAGGTGTAATCTCAGATTCAACCTTTCTCTTAGACCCACGATCGGACTTTCCTTGTGCGACCTTTCCTTTCCAGTTAGAACGAGGAGTCTTTCTTTTCTTTGCATTGTGACCAACAGTCAACACAGGAGCTGCTAAAGTAAAGGGCACATCACTTTTCTTGATCCCTTGATTAGCGGTTTGCAACAAGCTATGAAGTTCCATTATTGAGCTCTCTTTCTCGTTCATTTGATACGAGAGCACAAACTGATTGTAATCAGCTGGCAAACCAGATATGATTATGTTGATAGAAAGCTCAACATCGAACACCATGTTCAGCAAAATTCCAACCTGTCAAAGTACCCTTTCATCTCTAAGATGAAAGCACAAATAGAGGCTCCAGGTTTTGGTTTGCAAGCCATGAGGGATTTAACAACATCAAGGCGTTCCTTGCTTGCCTTTGCTTGAAACATTTCTTTGAGTTGTTGGTTCATCTCATAAGCCCAAGTATTCTCAAAAGTCTTTTGAAGTTCAGGGCTCATGGAAGATGCCATGATGCATGACACTTTGTTTGCATCATCATAGTGCTTTTGGTGAGCTTCAATCTATTCTTGGGTTGAATCATCATTGATTGTGAGAATTTGCTTATCGAGAACATACTCTTTGTTCTCGTACCTTAGGGTGAACCTAAGGTTTTACATCCAGTCCATATAATTTGGACCGATGAGTCTTTCCCTCTTAAGAACTGAGAGTAGTGAGAAGTTTGAGTTGTGTGAGGGATTGGGAGCGGGAGGATTGACACAATTTTTAGAAGACATCTATAAGATAAAATAGATTTAGTTAGCATGAATTTTCCTTAATTAATTACCCAATTTAAAATTAAGGCTAGGATCCATATTTTAGATTCGTTTACGAAGAGGGTTGCTATAATCACATCACGAATTTATTTTAGGTAGATAATGTCTTTGTCAATTTCATTCTCTATGAAATTCCTAGTTCTTTTGAGAATTCTTTTAAGATTCATTGATTTTAATTAATGGCATGTTAATCTTGGATATGCTCATCTACTATTCATGACTGGGATGCCGAGGATCATGAATAAGATGGTGAATTTAACCATGCAAAAACCCGCATGGTCCCCGGCTCGAGTCAGCTCGAGAATCCGCGAAAATCCCCCCACAATCACCCTCTTACTTATGTTCTCTTATTAAGTGTCGGTGAAACACATGCCTCCATAAATAGCCCATAGGAGAGATGTGTCGGTTTTCATGGTTGTAGCATACTATTTGCAACATTTTCTTATATCTAAAACAAAATTCCCGGTTTAGATAATAAAAAGCAAATTGAATAGTTATGTTAACCCATAAAAACCGACATCACTCATATGGGTGTTAATGGAGCGCATGTAGTTTACCGCACATTAAAAGAGAACATAAGTAAGAAAAGAGTGATGTGGGACTCTGATTCTCGGAGTTCTGACTCAACCTGGGGTGGGGGGGGGGGGGGGTGGGGGCTTACGGAGTTTTTGCATGGTAAATTCACCATCTTATTCATGATCCTTCGGGGGGCATCCCAGTCCATGAATAGTAATTAGGCATAATCGAAGATTAACATGCCATTGATCAAATCCATGAATCACAAAGAACTGGAAATTCATAAGAATGAAATTGACAAAGACATTGTCTACCTAAAAAAATCGTTGATGTGATACGGCACCCCTCCTTCAAAAACAAATCTAATATCTAGATCCTAGCCCTAATTAAAATTGGGTAATTAATTAAGGTATATTCATGCTAACTAAAATTGTTTTATCTTATAGATGTCTACTGAAAATGGTGTCAATCCTCCCGCTCCCAATCCCGCACATAACTCAAACTTCTCATTACTCTCAGTTCTTGGGAGGGAAAGACTCACCGTCCTAACTATATGGACTAGATACGAAACCTTAGGTTCACCCTAAGGTACGAGAACAAAGAGTATGTTCTTCGGATGAACAAATTCCACAATCGCTGAGGATCAACCTAAAAAAGATGAAGCTCACCTATTATTTGAATGAAAACAAAGTGTCATGAATCATGGCTTCTTCCATGAGCAAGAACTGCAAAAAGACTTTTGAGAACACTTGTGCTTATTGGAAAATGAACCAATAGCTAAAGAAATGTTTTTAGGCAAAGGCAAGGCAAGTAACCGCCATGATGTTGTTAAATCCCTCATGGCCTGCAAACCGAAACCTTAAGCTCATTTATGCTTTCGTCTTATAGATGAAAGGTACTTTTGACAAATAGGATTCCTTTGAACATGGTGTGTGGATTTGAAGCTTTCTATCAACATAATCTTATCTGGTCTACCAGCTGATTACAATAAGTTTGTGCTCTTAAATGAATAGGAAAGAGACCTCAATAATGAAACTCCATAGCTTGTTGCAAACCGCTGAGCAAGGGATCAAGAAAATTTATGTGCCCTCTACTTCAGCAGCTCCTGTGTTGACTGTTGGTCACAATGTAAAGAAAAAAAGACTTCTTATTCCAACTAGAAAGGAAAGGCTGCAAAAGGAAAGTCGGTCGTGGGTCTAAGATAAAGGCTGAATATGAGATTGCACTTTAAGCGATCAAAAGGAAGTAGAGCTTCCTACTGGCAACATAAAGGGGCATTGGAACGTAGCTGCCAAAATATCTGAGGGACCTCAAAATGAAAGGTCAAAAAGGGGTAGTGCACTCCAGGGTAGTATATCGATCGAACTCCACGAATACTACAACTTCAGATTCGTGTCCTGAATATCGGGTATGACTCAACATTTTGCAAACTGTTTTGCAAGTCCTCAAGGAAAGTAGGAGGTTGAAGCATGGAGAGCTCAACTTAGTCATGGGAAACAGGAAAATCACGCCTGTGACAAGGATTAGAAAGTACGAGCTCATGCTGAAGTCTGTAGTTAGGATAGATTTAAATAATTGTTGTTATTCGTTAGAAATGACAAGAAACATTATTTTATATCATGCTTTATTTAAGATAGGTTATTTAATATTCATTTGATAAAATGAAAATGGGGGATATTTTGGTTTATTCAAATGGTTGTTTTATGTTCAAATCTTCTCCTTCAAAGGCATGATAAAAAAATGTTGATGTATAGTCCATAATGGCAGATGTGATTTTTTAAATATTGGTCCCTCTAATGAGCCTCTTGATAGATATCAAAATTATGGCCATTCCCCCATCTTGGGTACGTAAACAAGTAAACCATCGCTAAACCCCAAAGGATGAAGTGTTAAAAATTCACTCGACTTTAAAATTGATGATGTATGCGAGTCTTGCTTATTGGGCAAGATGACTAAATCACCATTCACAGGATCTGAGAAGAGGTGAAGATTATTGACCTCAGTACACACAGATGTGTGAGACCATGTCCCGATCTGCCACAAAAGGGAGGAAAACGCTACTTAACGTACGTTTACTCGATGTTTCAGAAAGTATGATATGTATATCTGATTAACTAAGTCGGATACCTTTAAAGTATTCAAAAGGATCAAAACAAGGTAAAATCAACTAGGCATAAGAAAAAGTACTCCGATCGATAGGGGAGGAGAAATACCTGTATCGAATTTTTCGATCATTTCAAAATTGTGGTATATTTTTCATCACAGTTAAACTCCTCAGAACACCCACACTAAATGAAGTTTTGCTTAGAAGGAGAAATAGAACCCTTAGAATGTTCGATCTATGATGACAAGCAACACTTCTAAAACCTTTTGATGTTATGCATTAGATACACCAAGCCCATATCTTAAATATTGTACCCACTAAGAACGTTTCGAAGACACCTTTTGAGATGTGGAAGGGAAGCTCAGGACAAACTAGAAGCCAGATCTGAAAAGTGTCTTTTCGTCCGTTATCCATGAAAAAGAGAGGGGTCATTTGGATATTTTGTTATATACAGAACCCAATGATAATATGGTATTATGTGCTCGAAGAGGCTAGTTCCTTGAGATAGAAATTGATACTAAAGAGACGAGGAGTAAGATAAACCTTGAAGAAATTTAAGAGTCTGTCGATGAAGAACCTATAGTGAACACTGATACTTAACAAGAGGTGGTGACACCTGTTGAGCCATGGATGATAATATCCTACCCCATATCCGCAGAACAAGTAGGTAGAGTCAGCAAGCCTTCTTAGTTCTACTATGGTTTCCATATTGAAGAGGACAAAATTAGTGATAGTACACTAAATGAATTGGATAAGCCTGCTAACTACAAAGAAGCGATGGCAAGCCCTGAGGCTGCTAAGTTGAAGGAAGCTATAAAAAGCGAGATTCAGTCTATGTATGATAACCAGGTTTGGAATTTGGTTGACACTACACCCAGTCTTAAGACGGTGGGATGTAAGTGGATCTTTAAGAAGAAGACATACATGGATGGGAAAGTACACACTTATAAAGCCAGGTTGGTAGTAAAGGGTTATACTCAAACACATGGGATTGATTATGAGGAAACCTTCTCAACGTAGCTAAAATATAAGTCAATTAGATCATGTTGCCATAGCTTGCATTTCATGATTAGAAATATGGCAGATGATGTTAAGACCACTTCTTTAACGAATACTAACAGAGGATGTGTTTAGCACATGCCAGAAGGTTTTTGAAAAATGCAAAGTATCCCTAAAAGAGTGTGCAAGCATCAAAAGGCCATTTATGGAGACTTAACAAGCTTCTCGTAGCTGAAAATCACTGCTTCCATGAGAAAGTCACACAGTTTGGATTATCTAGAAGCGAAGATGAGGATGGATATATGTCATAGACCAAGGGCTCGATATCCAACTTCTCCAATTACAATCTAGAGGCTTGCAACGCGCGAAAATCCAACGCTTCGATAACCTTTGAATGGATGAGAAAATAGCTTCATCAAGATTCCGAAGGAGCATGAACAACCTTTTTTCTCCATTTCCAAAACGCCGTCTTATAGGACTTAGTCAGGACAAGACGTCTTATAGGACTTAGTCAGGACACGTACTTAGATAAAATTTTGAAAAGATTCAAAATGAAGAATTCTAAGAAAGGGAATCTACCCTTACATCATGGCATAAAGATTAGCAGTGATCTATGTCCGAACACTGATGATGAACTAGAAAAAATGAGTCGAGTCCCATATGCTTCGGCTATAGGATCGATCATGTATGCCATGACGTGTACAAGGCATGATGTCTCCTTTGCTTTGAGCATGGTGAGTCGACATCAATAGAATCCTGGCGAAGGTCATTGGACAGCTATAAAGAACATTCTTAAGTATTTAAGAAATACTAAAGACAGGTTCTTGGTTTATGGTGGAGAAAAGGAACTAAGAGTGACTAGTTATTGTGATGCAAGTTGGCAAACAAACAAAGATGATAGTAAGTCACAGTCTGGTTGGGTATTCTTACTGAATGGGGGAGCGGTAACATAGAAAAGTTCAAAGCAAGATACAGTGGCAGACTCCACATGCGAGTCTGAGTATATTGCAGCTTGTGAGGCTTCTAAGGAAGCTATCTGGATGAATAATTTCATTAGAGATCTTGGAGTTGTTCCAACAGTACAAGACCCTATTAAAATATTCTGTGATAATGAGAGTGCAGTCGCCTTGACTAAAGA
>BQNB010130873.1:0-18867 GCA_026074375.1 Tanacetum coccineum
TATGGATATTAACATCACTTTGGTCATCACTCCAATAAGGTGTAACCTCAAATATGATGGATTCTAAGCGATCTATCAATGTTCTAAATCATTACTCTTTATTCTTACACTTTCAATTTTCTGGATTTGAGCAGAATTTTAGACTCACTTGCACGCCCTAAACGCACCACTTATACATCTTTATAATTCTTGGCAAAATTCCACAGGTTTCTAATATGACTTATGAACCCTCAATTACTCCCCCAAAGCTCATACTCTTTTACAAGTACCCTTTAGAAAATCATAACACCAAATGTCCCAAATTCGGCTAGTAACAGACACCCTAAAGGTTTGATGTTAGCTGACCATTTTAAACACCACCCCATACTTAGCCAAACATCAGGGGTCACACACAACATATGAAATGACTTCCACGTGAATATTATCCCTTGAGAAGGTGTCTAAGTATTTTTAGAAAAATCAAAACCCTAACTGAAACCCGTCAGAAAATTCAATGTTTTGCACACTTATCTTATAAAAAATATTTGACAACCTTCCCGACCACAAAAACTCTTGGGGCTGGATTTTTTGGAAAGAAGACTCAGAGTACTACAATTTAAAAAAAAGAATCGCTTCAATATCATTCTCCATCATGGAGAAAATCGCTCGTGAACACAGCCCTAATTCTGCTCAACACTAAATCAAGATTTCATGCAAACCCTAACATGAAATTTGCATGGTTATGCCCCTAATTCAATTCTAATCAATGTTATTAACATTAATTACTCATTAAGATCTGTATTTTATTAAAACTCTGATCCATCATAATTAAGCTATAATAATTAAGAGATTTAAAGAGGTTTAATGTATTTACCTTTGATTACAAGCACCTAGACTACACTTGAATGATTTCCCTTGAATCACCAATGAAATTCGCCACTCATAGGGTTTTAAGGGGTGGTTTTGACGGCACACAAGGAACAAGAAAGAAAAAAAAGACTAGGGCTTTGCTTATATATCCGTTTAATTCAAGTCCTAGTTTAGTTACAATTGTAGTTAATTAAATCTTTAGTTTTTATATTATTATTTTTTTCTTCTAGTCGTCCAAACTAAGGCCCCCTTTATATTATTTTTTTTTTCTTTTATTAATCTACTTATTTATTTTATTACCTTAAGTTTTTACAAAAGTCTAAGCTAATTTGGTTAAACCTTTTTACTTAAACGCCACTTACTAACCCTTCTAAAAATAACTTTCGTTTTCGCCAAACCACTTTCTATTTTTAGAAAGTTTGCCACAAATTTCCAAATTTCATTTCTAAAATGCCACAATCATCATAAATGTTTATCACTTAATCATCCAACTATTGACGTAGCATTACATGCAATACGTCAATCCCTTCCTTTATCACTAGACGTGAACAAATGGAATACTCATAATCCAACGCAAACATACTCAAAATGAGATGCCCAAACACCTCAAAATGATATCATGCACATACTTAACTCACTTAGCACACATAAAATCACATAGCACACACTTAAACACATAAAATGAACTCTTAGCCATTTCTAAAGGTTTAAACTAACCTGCTCAAATCACGGTTGTCACAATGGTCTTGTTGTTGAAATATATAACTAATATATATTCCTTGACATCTAAGATTAAGTCAAAAATAAATTAAGGAACATATATGGGTTGATGGGTGGGTCGGTTCCTCTTTTGTCTCCTAGATTTACATTTAAGGGTGAAAATTGGGTAAAAGTTGAGGCTCCGGTTCATCAACACTAGGAATTTCCCTAGAACTAAGAAATAGGTCATGACTACAAGTATTCAAGCCTAAATTCTCTAGTTTCGTGTGGTCCAAAAGTTCTACCTCCATTGGGATTCCTATAGTTTCATCTACTTCTTTCGGGTAAGTCACGGGCGGTGTGTATACCTTAAATGATGGGAGGACTTGTGGGGTACTTTGCGGGCTTAGATTATCCACCTTATCCTCCATCATATCTAGATCACCTATAGGCTCATCACATGCATCTAACCATGACATGCATTTAGGTATCTTCACCATAACTATCTCATATTCTAATTCCTCCTTATATGATTTCTTAGATTGTGACTTAGGCAATTCTATCATGTCATCTAACTGATGGGTCATTGCTAAGGAGCTCTTCTCAAAAGTTTGATGCATTTGGTCACTTTTCCAAAGGGCCTCACTAACAAAAGTTGATCCTAAACACGGAGGTTGTTCAAAGAGATCTAACCTAGGTGAAGGCTTATATGGTGCATAGGTTTCACTAGGTGAGGTACTATGTGTGCGAGGATACTCTACTCCACCATTCATCATTTTATATATTTCCTCAAGATTCTCTAAGTCGCTTTTAAAATATTCCAGATAATTTTCATTGTAATATTATATGAAGCACTCAAATTGTTCTTTCGTTAACGACTCAAGTGTGATTTCATCCGCCATGGTGACGAATGACATATTTACGAACAACTACACAAAGAAGAGATAGACTACGAGAAAGCTAATTGACACGAAATTAAATCTCACTTTATAGGAATCTTGTTAGTAGACCTAAGCTAGATTGAATCCAAAACCTATGGTATTCCCTACACAGCAGCGCCAAAAACTTGATGCGGTTGTTGTTAGACTTCAACAAGAAGTTTTGCAACTCCCTAGGCAGTGTACATAATCGTTGTAGTATAGTATAGGCAAGACTCGGGGTTGTTATCGTTCTCTAGGGGAATAGCACTGTAAAGCCAGATCGAATGTTCACAAAGGTCTAAGGGTTGAAGGAAGATTATTTATGTGTTTTTATATTTTATGAAAGCAAGTAAATCTTGGTTTTTAGAGGTTGGTTTGTTTTAACTAATTAATCTACTAATCTAATTCTACTTTAATGGCGTGGAGGACAATTATACAACGAATCGTATTCACCTAGGATGCACTACTCCTTGCTAGCTATCCAATTCTACCTATTTCTTGGTCACACTTGAGATGATTTGTGTAAGTATTTCCTAAGGTATTAGCGAATTACACGAAAATGCCATCTACGTAATATTCTGCTAAGGCAACATACAAGTAAGGTGGTATGAAGACTATTACAAGGTCCTTAAGAGTATATTATGTTAGGATTAAAAATACGGTGTCTATATGGAAATTACATTAGTTTCTAAATAGTATTAAACACAAGGACTAGAAGTGTAATTAGCCTAAATATGGCTTGTGTTTAGACTATAAATACCCCCTCTAATCTTCCTTAAAGGGGTGAACCTCATAATTGTAATTTTCACTAATCATTCAATAATAACTACTTTCTCTCTCTAAAATGGCTTCTATATATTTCCATCACCCCCGACCTCCCGAGATCGTGAATTATCATTTTCCACAAGTAGTATCAAAGCCGAGGAGCAATTCGTGATGTTTAGCTTATTCTGATCAGCTTATTTCGCAGCTTATTTGAGCTTATTTAGTGCGTTCAGCAACTTATTCGGTGCAGCTTATTTAGTCCAGATTCGGCTTATTTTCAGCTTATTTCAATCAGATGTGGATTTTTAGCAGATTAGCTCATTCAGTTCAACAGCTTATTGTTATGCTTAATTTGTTGATTAAATCAGTTTTTGTGCTTATTTGGCTTATTCATCAAATCTAGTCTAAATCTGTTTAAGAAGTGCTTAATTGTTATCAATCTCGGTTGTGTTTTATGCAATCAGGATTGCCAGATTACGGTTTTATCGTATTTGGGTTACAATTAAGTGCTACTTTTCGGATCTGTACCAAACTCGAAAGTCAAACTCGACGTTGACTTTTGGTCAACGGTCAAACTCGGAACTCTAACTGCTTCTTTCGAGTTTCAGATTTAGTTTCCGAAAATAGATTCTGAAGTTGTTTTTTTCATGGACAAAACAGAAAAAAAAGCAATGAACAGATTTGTACTTACTTGTTATAGATTCAACTTCGAGAATGGATCTCTACAACTGAGTCGACTCAGTGACTCATACCGAGAATGAGATCGAAAATGATGAGATAATAAAAGGAACTCACACAATACAATAAGTCACACCAAAAAGCATTACAACAAAACCAAACTAAAACTTACTCCCATCCCGCAACAAATCAAACCTCACGAGTCATCTACAACAAACAGACTCGAATCCCTACACTCTATACACGAAACAACAGATCTCTCTTATCATTCTTCGTGATTCACAAGAAAGATGTGACCTTGACAAAGTTTAATAACATGAATCGTTTTTTCATCATCGATCTGAGTGAAAACCTTAAAGTAACGACTACACCAATTGCTACGACGTCTTCTTTCGTTCTCAAAACGTAAAATAAGATGAAACACCTACCGAGACCTTCTTGTGAGATCTTGAAGCTGTTCTTGAAAGAAAAAGGATTTATGTGCGCTTTCTGAAAGATATTTAAAGGAGGAGATGATGTTGTGTATGGATGGAGGATAGATTTGCTTTGTGTAGATGAAGGATATTCAAGACTTGAGAAATAAGATCTTGATTTGTGTTCATAAGGACATGAAAAACTGTGGTTTTTAGGAAATTTGGTGGTTAGTAGTGAGAACTAAAGGGGTGATATTTGATAATGTGTGTGACATATGTTAGGGTTGTGTTAACCTAATATGTTATATGAATTGTAGAATGGACTCTCACCGAAAATGTTTGGGTTTTGACTGGTATAAAATTTCATTTGGACTCACTCTATACCGAAAATGGTATTGACTGATTGGGCTTGAAAATGGTGTAGATTTTCAATTGAAAATGATTATGGACTGTGTATGATTGTGATAGAATTGGGTTGGGTCCGAATTTATGATAAATTGAACTAAGCATGCCGAATTTTGTACTTAAAATGCTATAAGGCCGAAGTTTGGAAAGTAATTGTTTCTCAGAACTAAAAACATCACTTATTGCTTAAAACGATCCGGATAAAAGATTCACAAAAACCGTTCAAAAGGCTATTCTTAGGATTTAATCGAAAGAAATGATTACGGGGTTGATTCATTATTACTTATTCGAGATTGAAGTAGTATTTCAACGAGAATTAACTATATTTCGACTCTGTTCTGTCTACCTCTTCAACAAAGATGACTTGTTCGAGCATATACGGACTGTGGCGAAGACTTGGATATCTAGTTACTTTTGTGATTCTTTCTCTGTTTACCCACAAAGTAGCTATCGCTTTAAGGAGTTACGTTGTAGTACTTAGTGTCCTACGTAGTTGAGGATATTCTAAGAGATTCTTCTTCCAACGGATAGTACAAGCTTAAGTCACAACTTTAGGAGATGTTGCTTCAGTATCGGGTTTGTAATTGATTTCTCCATCAGCGTCATTCACAAAGAGCTGACATAATGCAGTTGGAATGAAATTAGTCAAGAAGTAGACCAAATAGAGTTCCTTTATCCGCATTGATTCTCACGCTTAAGCCGACTTTATCTCTTCATACAAGTTTGTTCAATCGAATATTAGACGTACTCAGATTATATTTTTCAATGGGTCATCGAATGAAATCAGGGGGAAGAAAAGGAAGTATTCAATAGATGGCATTAATCAGGGGGGAGAAATGTATATTTATCTCACCTTCATTTCTTTCTTTCTTTTCTTCAAGTCCGCTTCTATATTATGAAGATGGGTTGTATGCTTTCAACATCTGAAGGTTAGAGTTAAGTAGGTGCATACGTGAGAAGATGTTGTTGATTCCTTGTATATTCCCCTGAACGGATATTCATCAGAACAGAAGCAGTTCAGTTTGATGTGGTTGGCTTCTTCTTCTGTTTCTTCTACTTCTCTGATTCTACTTCTACTTCTTCTTCTACTTCTACTTCTACCTCTTCTTCTATGAAACTACATCACAGTTTTAGAATCTGCTTACAATACGGATGTTGGTTGGGAAGTTGATGTCAGAACTCGACAAAAGAATAATAAAGAAAGTTATATAAGAACATGTAGTATGAAGACTTCTACAAGAAGTTTTACAACTCCCTAGGCAGTGTACCTAACCATTATAGTGTAGTATAGGAAAGGCTCGGGGGTTGTTATCGTTCTCTAGGGGAATAACATTGTGAAGGCCGGATCGAATGTTTAGTAAGGTCTAAGGGTTGAAGGAAGATTCTTTGTTTGCGTTTTTATATTTAATGAAAGCAAGTAAATTCTGGTTTTAGAGAGGTTTTGGTTTTAAGCTAACTAAATACTAATAAACTAAATAACAATAATACAATGAAGCGTATTCATCTGGAATGCACTACTCCTTGCTAGCTATCCAATTAGCTATCCAATTCTACCTATTTCTTTTTCATACTTGAGATGCAATGTGTAAGTATTTCCTAATTCATGAACGGATTACACGAACCCGTCGTCATTCCGTTAGGGCAATGCACAAGTAAGGTAGTATGAAGACTATTATAAGACCCCTAAGAGTATATTACATGCAATTGAAATATCTTAGGAGGGATCAACCATATAAGGGGTAAGGTAGTATAAAGACAGTTACCCATGGTATCCTTTCTATACAATAACGTTTCCTTAGACATATCAACAACGATACAAACAAAAGCTGGTTTTCTAGAGCCTAACGCACACATCCATCAACAAGAAGCAATAGGAAACAAGAATTTTAAACTATAATCAATTAGACTCATTGAATCTGTCACAAAAAAACAAGATCTAATCAATTAATGACAAGGTTCATGCATTCCCAAATAAATACTAGATGAATTAGCCAAGCATACTCAAGCAAGAGAAATCATAATCAACAAAAGGATTAAAGACATGAATTAAGATAGATATGATAATAAAACCATTACAAGATGTTTATAGATTGAATTAGGTCTTCTAAGTTGCTGCCAAAACACCTACCCAAACCCTAGAATCAGACTTAGGGTTGGGGGCTTGATAAAAACAAAGTTATAAGGTTGTATTTATAGGAAAACCCTAAACCGACCTTCACGACGGCGTTACCAATAACATGTGATGCCATCACTACGACACTTTTCACGGAGTTGTAGATTTTCTCATTCTAAACGCGTAGGCTATTGAATCGTCGAAATCCGAGTTCGTATGAAGGAGTTATGATCTAAACAATATCTAATACTTCACGCGCGCAGTAAATGGTATTCTTAATCTCGTGACACCGAATCTTCTAGAGTTCCTTTAGGTCATTCATGTTTTGACGGCGTCACCAATGTACTAACGCTGTCGCTTTGTAAATCATGACGACGTCGCTTTATGCTTGCGGCGCCGTCTCCACGCTCTGTAAGCATAATTTTTAAGAGATTTTGGTGTAGATCTGTAGTCTTGTCCGTTTCTTCTACAAATGAACCCAAGTCACGTGTATTTCCTCCAAATGCCTTCCAAATGCTAAAGACCTGAAAAGGAACGATTAAGTACCTATTTTAGACATAAATGCATGATTTAGGAGGTTAAATAACCCTGAAAAAGTGTATAAAATGACACCTCATCAATTGTTCATCTCAAGTGGAGGGATGTATTGTTGTATGCTACAGGAGTATCGTGAAAAAATATGTATGAATAAACTCCTATTGTTATAAGTTGGTTACGTGTTATAAAACCACCTAGTTATAGAGATGGTGCAACTATAAGACATCTGTTGATCTTGAAGGTTGGGCTAGTGAGATCTGCTTCATCAATAAAAAGCAGGAATTACATCACTACATATACCACTAGCCTATTATTGATATGAAGATCAGATTTTCACGCTTGGACACTTGAATCGTGGATGGACAGTAGCCGGTTATGACAACCTTAGATTATATATGACTATTTGTTTTATGTTTTTATTTAACAACAATTAAATGTACATTCCATGTCTTTATCCTACCCTATATCATTCTCCAAGCAAACCTTTGGTTTTGCTCGAATGAGGGAGTGAGCAATCATACATATCTCATCCGTCGTTACAGATGTGTATGTGTGGTTTCGTTGCCCTTGTTGGTGTAACGCTTTTGGTAAAGATTGCATTTAAAGAATGATTCACCATGTTAAACTTGCGTGTGTCACCCTTGTTGCCTTTCAGAGCCATTTAGACCCTAACTCTAACTGGTGTAGATTTATGTACTTTCCAAGCTTTTGATAGAATACATGATATGACTGTGTAGTTGAGCGATCACCCTGAAAATGAAACATGATGAGATGTCATTTTATACACTATTTCAGGGTTATTTAACCCCCTAAATCATGCAAATATGCCCAGAATATGTGCTTAATCATTTGTTTTCAGGTTTTTAGCACTTGGATGGCTTTTGGAGGAAATACACGTGACTTGGGCTCTTTTGGAGAAGAAACGGACAAGATTACAGACCTACACCAAATCTCTTACAGATTTATGCATACAGTGCGTGGAGACTGCGTCGCAGTCATAAAGTGATGCCGTTGTGATGTATCTAGTGACGGCGTCAGGAATTTCTGGACGGCGTCAGGACGTGGCCGACTTAAAGAGGATCTAGAATCATCTACGTGGCGACGGCGTTAGGATTTCTAAGCGACGCCGTCACGTCAATATCTCTATAAATATAAAACCGTTTTTAGGGTTTTAAGTTTGTAATTTTGTATAAGGAGACAAACCCAAGTCATTCTAGCAGCTTTGTAGGTCATTTTTAGGGCCTCAAAACCCTATTGTACTACCTTGAATCCATGTTTTAATCAAGTAAGGTTATTTATCATTAATCATTCAATATGTCTATGTGTTGTTTGATTGATTTATCTTCTTGCTTTCTTTATAACATGCGAGGCTAAACCCTCCTTTGTATTTATCTATGATTGCATGAAACTTAGGTTGTAGATCCTTTTGATGTTGCTTCTTGTTGATGAATGTGCGCGTTAGGCTTTAGAAAACCAGCTTTTGTCTGTATCGCTGTTGACATGTCTAGGGAAACGCGAGTGTGTAGAAAGGATACCATCGGTAACAGTCTTCATACTACCTTACCCATTATATGGTTGATCCCTCTTAAGATATTTCACATGCATTTAATATACTCTTAGGGGCCTTGTAATAGTCTTCATACTACCTTACTTGTGCGTTGCCTTAACGGAATATTAAATAGACGGCGGGTTCGTGTAATCCGTTCATGACCTAGGAAATACTTACACAGATCATCACAAGTGTGACAAAGCAACGGATCTAGGAGAAGCAATCTGAGGAGTAGTGCATGATTAGGTAAATACATTTGTTTATCATAAAGTTATCACCAGTAGCATAGATTATAATTAGTTTAATTATTAGTTAATCAAACCAACCTCTCAAACCATAGATTTACCTGCTTTCATAAAATATAAAAACACAAAAAGCATCTTCTCTCAACCTCTAGAATTATGTTAGACTGTGATCAAGCCTTCCCAACCTATTCCCCTAGAGAACGATAACAACCCCCGAGTCTTGCCTACACTACATTGCAACGATTAGGTACACTGCCTAGGGAGTTGTAAAACTTCTTGCTGAAGTCCTTTACGACCTCCGCATCAAGTTTTTGGCGCCGCTGTCGGGGAATAGTTAGGTTTCGATCATAGCTTAACTTAGTTATACTCACTTGAATCCTTTCAAGTGAGAATTTAATTCCAGTACATTAGCTTTCTCATAGTCTATCTTTTCTTTGTGTGTTTGTTCGTAATCTTCATTGACTATTCCATTCTTTGCTATGGGGAACGCGAATCCACCACCCAATAATCGCCCTGTCCTAACAGCCGCGCTTCGCGCAAGAGCCGTCCAAGAGCTCCATGAGCTACAGATTATTTCGGCCTTTGTTGACTCTCGCTTAGAGAGTATTGAACAATTTCTTAACAACTTCGCCAATCAACCTAATGAGACCGATATGAATAACCTTGAGTTCGATGACGAATCGGTAGACACACCTCTTGTCTCTCCCTTTCCTCATTCAGATAATGATTCGGATGACGGTGAAGTACTTAATGAATTGATTGAGTACGAGAATGTTGGAATGCTACGCCGAGAAAGGGCAATTAATAGTTTCGATGGGGATGACCTGGCATTCCAATGTATGATCGGATTTAGGAAGTTTGTCGCCTACTTTGACCCCTTCTTACCAATAAACATTATCACACGTAAAGCCTACAACACTATAATGGTAGAAGGATTAGAAAGCACAGAGAAAAACTTAGTTTCCGTTGTTAGGGATGTCTAGGTGTTTGTAGGCAGCTTCACCTACATCACGGATTTTGTGGTATTGGAAGACATAGGAGAGTTTATTCTAATAAATAAAGCTGAAGTCGTGATGGGAAACCCTTTAAGAAAATCACTAAACTCGAATATGATTGCGCTAAGGGATTAATGTCTTTCAATAGGATCTTTGATAATTACACATTCCAAATGCCCCGCACTATACTTAGGTTTAAACGTTGGGGGCACGTTTCATGGAGTAAGATTCTACCCATCCTTGTGTTGAGTCAAAGAGATCTAACTAACGGGTTCAAGAATGTGTACGAAAAGAACAAATTTATGTACAAGATTTGTTTGAACCTAGGTCCCGAATACCAAGTGGATGAAAGTATGAAAGAATGGCTCATTTGTGGACACGTGAGCATTCATGAAGTCACGTAAGGACTTGTGACTTCGAGTCTAGCTACAAGACTCATAAATAAAGAAAAGCGCTTCTTGGGAGGCAACCCAATGTTTATTTTTCTCGCATATTAGGAGTGTCGCGTGTTTTAATTCTTTTCATTTATTCTTTTATGTTTGAATCACTTTGTAATCATGCTTTGTTTGTTTATAACTTCGTCTTATTTGCAATCAAAGGTATTTTGCAACAAAATAAGTGTAGGGGAATATATCCAATTTTTAGATCCAATTCAAACATTTAAAATAAATTGTTTAGATTAATTCGCGTCAGTTTCGAGTCATATGATTGTAATGATTAATTCCAGGTTTTTATGCAATGCTTTCTTCAGATTTAACTAATAAAATTGCGTGCAGGAAATTTCTCATTAAAAACGAAGAAGAATTTTTTACAGACCCTCGAGACGGCGTCGGGATTAACACCCGATGGTGTCGCGTCTCCAGCAATGTAAAAATTTGAATTTTTTCAAGTATTTCTGAAAAATAAAATGTGCAATATTTAAAATTTGTAATTTAGTTATAAACCTGCAGAAAACCTATGATTATATCATTACTCTCATCCTATCTTTACTGCTTTCATAGAGTCAAAACCCTAAACTCTCATTGTATTTATATCTATCCCGCTAATTTTATGCTTGGTATAGTTGTCTTTGTCTTTGATTTACGGGTTATATTTGATGAGAAGAAGCTTGGAAGTTCTTAGGAAGTTTCATTAGACGATTCTTGGAGGATGATTTAACCAGTTATCGCATGTTTCTTCTCCATTACTGAGCAAACCAGGGGAGTACTAGTTTCTTTTCCTTATTTTCTTTTCCCTTTATTTGTTTTTATGGATACTTCTATAGAACATTGGGAACAATGTTCAACTTAAGTGTAGGGGAAAATAAGCCTTAGAAACTATTCCTTCATTTGCCATTTGCTTGTTCCTTAAAACGATGGGTAATATATCAAAACATAGCATAAAAAGGTAATTTTGACCAAAATTTAAAATTTTTGATGACACATACCGACGAAAACCGAGTATTAATAGCGTCTCATGGATAGGAATGTGTATGACTAGCACAAAAACCCTCAAAATTCCACCCCAAAAATGTGAGATTCGCCTTTAGATCTTTAGGATTTCGGGTATCCATTATTGATACCCAAGATAATTTATACCTTTAGCTTTCTCGAGTTAAGGAGTGAGCAATTATTTATGCCTATTTCGTCGTTACGGATCTGTATATGTGGTTTTGTCACCTTTTTTGGAGCATTGAGATCGGTATTATATTATATGAGTGTACCAGTAGTATATTAAATTCTAGAACTTATTCTTGTGATGCATTTCGAGACCGCATAGTGAGTAATAGGATTTGCTAGATAAGATGCACTAGGATTAACCCATGTTTTAAACCTTTAATTTTTATGATGGTCACACCGATCATATAACTATCCCACACCCTTACCATGCACTCATTTTTAGTGCAGGATACCCCTAGTATAACCCCCCGAGCCTATCCTTTTTCACAGTTCTCGTAATTTTCTGGTTAAGCCGGACTATTAATGAAGAGCATTGTCACCTTTAAACCAATCGTTACACCCAAATCGCCTTAGCCTACCTTGTATGTACTCGCTTTTAGTACATTATTGTTTTAACCCAAGTTAATTATTTAAGTACACGGTTGCTAAGTCCTTATCCATGTAAATACAGTTTTTAGACGATTGAGATTCATGGTAGTATTTATTTCGTGGAAGAATGGGGAAGAAAAGTTAAATCAATACCCCCATATGTTTGTTAGATGATCTCTATGTTATTTTGATCCACCTCAAATTGGGTCATTAGTTAGATTGTAAATAACCGAGTATGTAAAAGTTCAAGTGTAGGGGTGTGCATATAAACCCCCACGATGTGTTATACGTTTAAGCAATGGCAGGGCAAAATTGTGCAAAAAAATTGTATATAAAAAAAAATGTACGACAACAATAGAGAGAACTATAATGCATTAATAAAAAAAATAGACACAAAGTGTCATGACGATACCTAACACAAGAAAAAGGGGTCTTGTATTGAGGTAAAAGATTCACTCCAATACAAAACATAACCAAAATATCCCAAAACCTAAAACATTCAATCAACATTCAAAGTATCAATCCAAGTAAAGTACGACATGAAAACTAGGAGATAACTCCGCATGCAAGCCTATGGTCTCACTGGCCAAGCTTCCTAACTTCACTTTCCTCAAGATGCTCACCTAAAAATGATGCTTAAAACGTCAACAAATATGTTGGTGAGAGTCATAGGTTTTAGACACACAATTAAACTCATTTTCACTGTGATTAACAAAACAGGGTAGGACAATAATGAACCATCATGAACATATGCTAGCATGCAACAAAATCATATCAATACATTCACTCAATTAATTACACATTCGGACTTAGAATAGTTGGCACTGTAAGCAACCAAGCTCACCTTGAATGTACCACACAAACATTTTCTTACACTGGGTAGGCGTACCCATCCGATCCCATGGTACCATAACCAACACTGAGTAGGCATACTCATCCGATCCCAATCAATATCATAAGTAACACCAATTGGGTGTACTCATCAATCCAAATCAATACCACAAATAACACTGATTAGGCGTACTCATCTGATCCCAATCAATACCAACATGAACCACATAGTCATACAACAGTCATGTAATGTCCATACGCAATTAAAACACATAATCACATCAATAATACATTTCAAAATATTTTGCATCATTTCCATCCTAATAAAAACGAAAAAATGGGACTATGAAACTCACCTGATGCACTGCTACTTCACAAATTACTTGAAATCAACTAAACACAAATAAAACACATGTTACACGCGATGAGGCTAAATGCCCACGACGATGTAACAATCAATTGATGGACTACCATGTTTATATTATGTTTATAACCCATTTACCATACTTCTCATACCTTACTTATACCCTAATACTCCTAAATCCCTTATTCGAGTTTTCCAATTTTCGGCAGAATTTTATAGTCACTTCATGACTACAAATAAAATATTAACTGATCAAATTAGCTTTCCTCCTTTCATTCCCTACCTTCCCAATGGGTTATGAACCACTGTGATTTTTTAGAAAGAAATAATATTGAGCCTAACTATTTTATAAAAATTCAACATCACAAAGTACCCAAATTCGGATCTGATTCGACCATCAAAACGTTTAGCTTGATCAGACCCATTTAAACACTTAGGAAAATTCTACAAAAATTCTAGAAAATCATACACATCATGAACTTGTTAAAGTAGCAACCCCATCAATTAAAAAGACGTTTTGAAATGGTTTTTGACCTCACAAACATAAACCAGAATCTGCCTCAAAAACTCAGATTTGACAACGAATATTGTAAAATTATTTTGACTGGCTTACACTCACTTTTAATTCATGAAACTAAATAGGTTGGAAAGTAGACTCTCTGTAGTTATTTTTAAGCTTAAGAAAATCAATAAAAGCTATCCGTATGACCAAGTTTTGACACTTACAAGATGACCTAAAAATTTGCCCAGTTTTAATTCCGAATTTAACAACAACTAAACCCTATTAAACCTACCCTAAACCTTAATTATTAAAAGAAGTAAACAAGAACGGAATTAAAGATCATACCTAAAATCTTTAACCGATTACACTTGAATCAACGCCCTTAATACTTGATAAAAAAAATTCTCTTCTTCTTGATGGTACAGACGAACAAAAGAAACAAAGGGAAAAGAGAAAACCAAAATTTGTATTTATAGGCAAAACCTAATTTCCTATTCCTTATCTAATTACTAATTTGTGTTATACTTGAACTCTTTTTTCCCTTTTTTTCTAAAACCGGCCCATGTATTAATATATATATATTTTTTATTTTTTAAAATTATTATTAAGTGTATAATTATTCTTATTTTTGTTATTTTTATAAAAACCATTTATTAATTTAGTAAACCTTTTAAATAAAAAAACTAGTTTTAAACTTACTATCTATAAATTTCATTTCATATATTACTTTCCTAAATTAAAAAGACATATGCTTAATTAATTTAAATACGAGACTTAATTCATCACTAAGAACACACTATATTCGCTTGACGCTCATACTACAATTATTCACCAAATAACACGATAACGCATAAAATCATGCCATCATTTTCATTGTCACAAAATATGAACGAAATGAAATAGCTACCAAAACCACAACTCAATCACTAATAGATGAACACGCATCACAGATTGATATCAAATACTCATATAAAATCACATAAGCACACAATTATAACACATATAAATATGTTAGTCAACTCTAACGGTTTGACTAACTTGCTCAAGTCACGGTTGTCACAGGTAAAATAACCGAATAAGAACAAGTGGCAAAATGGGACAATGAAAATAGCAACAACATGCAAGATAATACATTCCTTGTACACTTACATTTCACACATTGTTGTTTCTCCCACTCTGTTTTCAATAAATCATCGAGTATATCATCAGCTATATCATCATGAACCTGCCAGTTACTCTTATATTTGTGTAAAACATAATCAATTATGTCATCCTTTACTACAAACTTATTGAAGTCCATAGATTTCTAGGAATCTACCATTGATATGAAGTTTGATCTAATGTTTGTTGGGTCTTGTGAGTGAAATGTCAGGTTTGTTAGTGATAATTAAATGGAGTGTGTGTGGAAAACTTTTTAAAGGTGTGTCCCAGGAAAACACGGAGTCAGCACTCTTTTAAATAAGAAAAGACTTAAATAAATAGGGACTATTCATGCAATATTTTGTAAATAACAAGGACGAATCATGCAATTTAGTTTTTTGGTACGTAGACTTAAATGATTGCATGCAGTTATGGCGGCGTTTCATTTTTTACTTGCAATCATGACATCTCAGCTTCTATGTACGAAAATCGATATTTTGATTTAATTATTTATATCTTATCATTGTTTACTTAAAATTTTAAGGAATGGCCACTTTTGAGGTTCTGGATGAACTTATGGAGATTACCGGTTCGACGGAGTTACATAAGCGTATGCGGTTTTGGTTTGTGCAAGAGATTGCTGAAGAATAAGGTTTGCTAAATTTCTTCGTGAACGTTGTGATGACTTGAGGAGGAAAATCACCAGGTGTCGTGTGTTGATTCGTGAGATGGAGGCCTTGGGAGATCGTGGGGTGGCTGTTGATTCTTTGGAGTCTTTGAAACAAACTCACGCTATGTGATGGCTAAAACTCTGGCTGGTATCCATGAGAAGGAAGGTCATGTGGCTAGATTGGATTTAAATGATTAGGCCATGTGAGATAGAGGCTTTGGAAGGTCATGTAGTTAGTCACTTTTGTTTTGTTAATTGTTGAATGTAATGACTTTTAAATCTTATGGCTGTATACCTAATCTTTTAAAGCTGTTACTTGTAAATCTAATAGGCCAAATATTAAGTTTAATCATGTCTTTTTATTTATGCATGTTGTTGTTGTTGTGTTATTGTTTTTAGGATTTTAGGGACGTATATGATACAGATTTTAGGTAGGTTTAGTTCTTAGAAATAAAATGGCGGTCAGAAATGAGATGGGCGGGAAGGGAGAAAAGACACGTCACAGGGACCAACCGTGCAAGCAGAAACACAAAAAAAATGAACTGTAACAAGCATTGTATCAACTAAGTAGTAAGGGACCAACGCCGCAATCAAAAAAATAAAGAGAAAAGATGATTATGCCCTTCAGTGGAAGGGCGACGTGGCCAGACTAACGACAGAGATAACCGTCGTTCTGCATAACAGGGCTTCAGGGACCAAACGGTTAACTACATTGTCAAAAAGGACGACGTATCAGAGTCCCCGTTATCTGAGGACCAAACGGGCAAACGGGGTGGAGTTCAGAGACCAACGATGTAGTTTACCCTTAATTCTTTTTATAATCTCATATAAGTTTATTTGCCAAATAAAGCTTATATTTTAAATAGTTTTTTTTAAATAATTATAATCTCTCCATAATCTTTGGTGCCAAACATACCCATAACGGATTAACCAACCAACTACTGTAAATAATTTTTTTAACCAATACAAAAACTAATACTTCAAAACTAAACTAAAATTCACCGGAGTCCCATGACATCATAAGTGGGCTAGGTGTGGTAATATTTATAACTTCGAAAAGTGTTGTTACTTTAGCGACAACTCAACATTTTTTTAGCACCAACACATCGAAATACGTTCACACTAATAACACTCATAACACCATCTTTTTGTGACTCACATGCTTTATTATCTTTTTCATTTTTTCAAATAAACTATTTTTTCATTCATTAAATTAAAATACAAATTACATTAAAAAAACCATACGAAAATAAAAAAATACAAAGAAATTAATAAAATACAACAAGATAAAAAATACATCGAATTATTAATAAGCTAAATTTCTTCATAGTATCTCGTCGAAGACAAAGATGTGTTTCTTTGTCACGTAATTCTTTGGTTTTTCGACGGTGTACTTCGCATCTTTCGATCCCCGTACGTTGCATATTTGTTTGCGGACTCACATACATCTCGTTAAATTCACTATCACATATTCTTGATCTTTTAAAATCCTGTTATGCAATATGATGCAAGTGTACATGATTCTTCGTATCTTATTGACATGATATTGACGTGTCGGTTGTTGTATTATTCCCCAACGTCCTTTGAGGACACACCAAAAACACGTTCGACATCATTTCGTGCACTTTATTTTCACCTTTTAAAGAACTATGTTTCTCTTCTTGCCCGACCATAAATGATTTGACGAAAGTTGCCCACTGTGGGTAGGGGTGTCAAAAAAGACGACCCGAACCGAACCCGAATAAGCCTATTTGGGTCGGGTCACTCGGGTCAAAAATCTTGTTCGGATCAACCCGACTAACCCGAGTTCTAAATAGGGTCGGGTATTGGGTTGAAATGTTTTGGCTAATTCGTGTTCGGGTCAACCCGATTGACCCGAATAAAGAATTTTTTTTTCTAATATAAATTTATAAATTTTCTATTAAAAAGAGTAAAAAAAGAATTTTTTTTTTGTCATTTTACTCAAATTCGGGTTAACTCGGTCCGAGTTGACCCGAACCCGAGTAACCCAAGTTCAAATAGGGTCGGGTTCGGGTATGAAATTTTTACCCTCAACCCGACTTGACTCGACCCGAATTGACCCGAACCCGACCGGGTCAACCCGATTAACACCCCTAACTGTGGGTATATCCCGTTAGCTAGGTAATACCCTTTTTCAAACCCAACTCAATTTACTTCAAACAGAGCTATAGGGGCGATGTCATCAAGAAGGTCGTCGAATAACGGAGATGTATCTAAAACATTAATATCGATATTCACACCCATTACCCCAAAAAATGCATGTCAAATCCACAAATCGTCGACGCAACAAATTCAAACATTATAGCTGGGTATTTTATATCACCTCTATCAAATTGACCGTGCCATCATTTTTGACAAATTTTCCATTCACAATGTAAAACAATCAGTGCTTCAAAGCATTCTCGGAAAACCATGAACATTCAAATGTCTTGCATAAATATTTTGAATGTCGTTAAAGTCGGATTTTCTTAAAAACTCATGCGTGTACAAATCAATAATGCACTTACAAAAATTATCTAGACAATCACGTGCGGTATGTTCACCCATTTATAGATATTCATCAAACGCATCACGTGTTGTGCCGTATGCCAAATGGCGTATGATAGAAGTGCATTTAATAATAACACTAAAACCCATTTGGCATGTACACTCGGGTCGAACTTCAAAGAATATAAAATGCTTGGGAAGAAGATCAAAGGTATAAGATTTAATACCTTCAACTATATCTTGAAATAGTTTCCGGTTCATACGGTATCTTCTTCGAAAACATTATAACATATACTTAGCATCATCACCAAAATAGTCGTCCATCAAACGGTATTCGGCGTCGTCACAATCACGATAGATCGGGTTGCGAGTATAAAAAAGTAGAGCTTGTTGTTGTTGTAACGATTGTTCATACTCATACGCTTGCATCATAAAGTAAATGTTGGTTTCATCATCGACCTCGGTAAAATTGTTATGTTCTTTGTCACTTTAATTCGGATCCATTGTGAAAGGGTAAGCTTTTTGGTAGAGAGTATTTAAGTTATTTGTGTGAAAATTGGTTAAAATTTAAGTTTAACGAGGTTTGTAACCTGCGCGCTGTCGCGGAGCGCGTGAAACTGTTTTTGCAACAAATCGATAACGCCAATTACTATTTGT
>BQNB010130874.1:0-12449 GCA_026074375.1 Tanacetum coccineum
TAGTAACAAAATAAAGCTTTTTCGTGGAGTTGGAGTCTTGTGGAGACAGGTCTTCTAAGTTCATCGATGATGGTGTCTAAAGGATGATCCTTGGTCCATTTGGTAACATGTTCTAAGTTAGGAGCAGCAGTGTGCACAATGGTGGGAATAACGTCCGAAGAAGAAGATGCTTCAGAGTCGTTTCTGGAATTGGAATGCCAAAGAATGGATCATTATTCATGTGTGCAACATCTAAGTTGTGATTCTATTCTTCAACATTGTTAGAAATGACAGGAGATTGAGTTTCGAGTGTTGTTTATGAGTTACTAGGTGATGGTGCATCTTGGTCAACTGTTGTTGAGAAAGGTGAACTGGTTGATGCAGCGGGTTCTGGAGCTACTACTTCAGCAATTGGAGCAATGACTTAAGGGCTGGTAGATCAACATTAGGTGAAGGATTGAATAATTCATCAAACAGTGGTTGAAACAAAAGATCCCAATCAGTTCTTGAAGGTGGTACATACAGTGTTGAAGGAGGAGGGTTTGGCACGAGTCCTGAACTGATTGTTGCAGGAGTCATTTCATGAAGTGCGGGTTCTAAACTGTTGTGTTCAGAAGCCATAGCTGTCAGCTCATCAAAATCTACATAAATTGTTTCGATGATTCGTCTGGTACGACGGCTGTAAATTAGAAATCCTTTCTTTGTGGGTGCATAGCCAATAAAAATACCAATATCAGCTTTCGGTTGTAACTTTCCTAAGTTCTCACTGTCATTTTTCGGATAACAAATTGCACCAAATACGTGAAAAAATCATAAATCAGGAAGTTTGTCATGTAAAAGCTCATATGGTGTTTTGCTGTGACGAAGACGTATGATGGAACGATTTTGGTATAACATGTAGTAGCAACTGCTTCTACCCATAAGAATAATGGAGCTTTTGCATAAATCAACATTGTGCGGGCAGCTTAAATTAGCGTATAATTACGTCTTTTAATGACACCACTTTGCTATGGAGAGCGAGCAATGGATGTTTCGTGAGAGATGTCAACCTTCTCATAATATTCACGTAAAGTTTGATTAACAAATTTAGTTCTATTATCTGTTCTGATTCTTCGGACTGGTACCTTAAGTCGCAGTTGGATCATCTTGAGAAACTTGATTATGAAATCTGGAGCTTCATATTTTGACCTTAAGCACTTTACCCATGTAAATCGAGAGTAATCATCAACAATAAAGATGATGTACTTCTTTCCATTAACACTTGCGACCCGCATTAGGCCACAAAGATCCATGTGTAAAAGATAGAGTTTTTCTTGGTTGGTGTCTTTAGATTTAGGTTTGTAGGGTTTCTTCTTGCTTTTCCCATTACACACGCAGAACACAGATGGTCTTTTTCAAATTTTAGCTTAGGGAGACCTCTCACAAGACCGTGTCTAGCTAAATGGTTAATGTTAGGAATTTTGTATAACAGATCTAATTATGTTAGTATTGTAGTTAATTTTGCTAGTGTAATAGTTAGTACTGGTAGAAGGTTTATCATAGTTAGTACTGGCAGTATTAAATAGTTAGTATTGTTTATGTATAGTTATGTCTGCTTACGCATAATTAGTTAGGGAGGTTTAAAGATATGCATGTGATATCTTAGGATAGATTGCATTATCTTTATACGGTTTTGTTAAGCCCATTAGGTTTCCTTAGCTTATAATAGGATTTTGGCTTAGTCAGTAGATATTGTTATACAAAAGATCTTAGAGATCGATAGCAAATCATAGTTTGTAATCTGTAACTTAGGCAGATTCAAAGTTTAATATAAAAGTGTTTTGATTGTGTTCTTCTTTACATTGTTGATTAAATTCCGCATAATCAATAGTGGTTAATCATTGTTTCATCATTGTTACTTTAGATTTATCTAAGGCAACAAACCCTTTACAAGCTAAAGGTTAAGATCCATTAAGCAAAGGGATCCTACAAGTGGTATCAGAGCTTGTGTGGAAACTCTGAATAAGAAGAACTCCATTGTTTGAAGCAGATCTACAATCAAACTTGTAAGATGGCCATCTCCTCTTCAAGCTCATCAAGTTCTTCTGACAATAAGGTACAAAACTGTTCTAAATGTCTTGAATCATTTAAATGTCTTCAAAAGAACTATGATACTGAGAGAGAAAAGCATAACAAAGCCAAACTAGAAATTAGGGGTTATGAAATAGCCTTAGAGTCACTAGAAGCTAGAATTCTTGGACATGAAAAGAATGAATTAGCTTGGGGTGAGAGATATGAGTTTCAAAATTATGATCTTAAGTGTAGAGAAATTAAAATTAACAACTTAACTCTGGAATTAGAAAAGGTTGTTAAGGAAAGAGATGAATTGAAACTCAAGATTGAAAAATAGGAAGGGTCATCAAAGAATCTCACTAAGATAATCAATAGTCAGATGAGTACTCATGATAAAAATGGATTAGGGTTTGGCACACAAATGGATGATTTGAGTAATAAATCTAAAACTGATAGTGAGAACAGTTTGACTATTTTTGAGGTAAGGTCTAGTGATGAAGAGAGCACACTAGAAAATAATAGGTTCATTAAAGCAAATGAGTATCATGATGTTCCCAATTACAAGGAACCTACTAAATCCCAGAGCTGATATTTCATTTGCTGGATTAGATGAGTATGCTATTAGAAACAAGATCATTGAGTCTAAGACACTTGAAACCACTGAGACTTTAGGTAACACAAATGATAAAAATGCTGAAAAACCTAAGTCTATGAATGAAAAAGTTATGTCTAAGTCAAAGATTAACAGGGATGAAGTCATCATTGAGGATTGGACCTCAGATGATGAGGATGATGTGTGTGTTGTCCAAACTGTTAGTTCTGGTTAAAGCCTTAATGTGACTCAAGTGTTAGGAGGTCAAGTGATAAAAGTGGTCAAACTTTCACAAAAATAAGGATTGGTTTTAAAGAAGGTAAATAAAATAAAAAGCTTGTTTTGTTTGCAAAAGCACTGGCCACTTGATAAAAGACTGTGATTTCTATGACCAAAAGAGTCCTGAACCTAAGGTTAAGAATGTGGTCAATACTGGGAAGAGGGTAGTCACACCAGTATGGGATTATGGTAAAAGGGTAAATCACCAAAACTTTTCAAAAAATTTGACATACTCTCATCTAAAAAGGACCTTTAACCAATCAGCAGTACTAACCAGAGCAGGTTTAGTTAATACTGTTAGATCAAATGTTAGTACTGCTAGGTCTATTAGTATTGTTAGGCATGTTAGGCCTATTAGTATTGCTAGGTCATTGGCCTCAAAAATAGCACAATCTAATAGTGTTATTAGACCAAGTCACCCAAGATTAGACAATATAAGACCAAAAGCCTCAAACTCACCAATCAAGAGGTCTTACAACACCCAACCAATTTACAGACCCAAAGACTTAAAAACTGATGTGAAAACTTTTGGGGTTAAAAACATAACTACTGTTGGGACAAGGGCAGTAGTTAGTAAGGGTAAGGTGGAAAATGGTCTTTAGGAAGGATAATGGGCTATGGAGGCCAAGTTGAAATTACGGAATCATGTGTTTGTCATTCAACAAGATTGTGTTATATCTATATATCATAATTGTCACTAACAATCTCCCCCTTTTTGTTAATGACAAACAAACGTGTAAACGTAATATTTCATAAAATGTAAAGTTACTTGCATCCCGTTCTACCTTTACATTACCTTTCTCTGTTTACACTCTTCTCCCCCTTTTGTCAAAACAAAAAGGGTGTGTCCTTGGAGTTTAACTTCATTTCTCCCCGAAAAGGCGAGTTTGCATCATCCCTAGTGAAGGTAAATAGTCTATACTAACCCCTTATGTTGTTGCATCTCTAGGTAAATGTCCTTGGTCTATAGCGGATCCATAGATCAAATTTGAATGCTTTACCTACAAAATAGTTAGTTTCGTGCAACATAAAAATTATGAAAACTATATGATGAAGAAAATGACATCTTCACAAAGGATTGTAGAAGAGTAAGAATGATGATGAATGCATGCATGCTCCCCCTTGACGAGTGCTCCCCTAGATTGAGGTGTCAAGATATGATGAAAAGTAATATGTACTCTTGAATGAAGTAAGAAGAAGAATCAAGATCAAGACACTTTTGAGGCGTGCTTAAAACTTTCACATATTTGGCAGTTCCTTTCTTGAAGTGAATTACCTACACAAGATTTAGAAAGAGACGCTATAGAGAGAGATAGATCAGGTTGATTGAGGTGATGATGTTGAGAAAGATGTGTCAAAACATGATAAATAGCTTTAAATGCTCGACGAAAGCTCCCCCTTGCTTGAGGGTGTCAAGTATGATCCTACAAAGCAAAAATTTTTTTTTTTTTTTATAACTTGTAATAACCGGTTTTTGTCCTGTAGACAAAATAAGTCATTTACAACAAATGTTATAGACAAAAGAACTTAATTTTGACGGAATGCTTCCCCCTTGTTGAGGGCGTCAAGATGATCCTACAAAAAGGAAAAAGAATGATGCAAACTTCATCCTTGGATGAGTAAGCCATTGACCACAAGGTTGTATATGCTTGAACTTAAAAAGAGATGATATGAGAAGGAAAATTTCATCCGTAGACAAGAATGCCGAACATACTAAAGGTAGGAAGGGTGCGTTTGAGAATGAGATGCATTCCATTACAAAATTCACTTGGATTTTGACAAAAGAGGTTCGATGGGGTTCGAGATTATGGCAAGTTATGAGGATTGTTTGGATAGAGAAGGTGAGGTGAAGGTTGAATCAATGGGTGGAGGTGTTGTTTTAGGAGTGGTCAATAAATCACTATTGCGATGAATTGGTGAAATGATCGGTGGAAGAGGGAAAGTCGAGATTGGAGAAGTTAGAGGTGACGATGTTCGCAAATTGTTGAAATAACATGGCCTAGCGCTTATTCTAGTGGTCCTTTTGAGGTTGACTTTGTTTTCTTTAGGCATAGTGTAAAAAGGATGATGAGGAGAAGATGAGAATGAGTTCCTTTTAAAGAAGAATTTTGAGAAGGTTTTAATGCATTTTTTTTACCTGTTTAAGAAGAATCTAATGATTAGATTATGTTAGAGGTCAACTTCTATTATTAGGGACTAAGTGATGTGACATGGAGTGATGTGACTAGGGATACGGTAAGGTCAAAGGTGGTGGAGTTGACTTTAGAGTGATCAATAATTTGCTTGGAGAGATTCTCGGAAAGGTGATGGGAGAGATGGAATGAGACATATTTAGTGATGATAGAGGGAATGAGACATATTTAGTGATGATGGAGGGACGATTAGGTAGCCAGTTGGTAGAGATAGTGGTTGATTGTGAAAAGATTTATCATGATTTTTCTCGTAAGAGAGGCTTAATGGATAACTCAATATTGATAAACGCACGAATGTTTATCTTAAAACCTTACCTTGTTGGTTGATGAAGAAATTGAGGAGATAGACATGATAAATTTATAAGTAGTGAAGTATGGGGTGGAAGATAGTGATGACAATGCAAGCAACTAACAATGTATGCTGCATGTATGAACATGTAATGAGAGATATAGATTGGTGTATGATAAGAGCAAAAATTAACTTGATGAAGAAAAATGATCTTTACCAACCTACACAAAAGGAGTTAGTCCTACATAAAATAAGAGCAAGAATATCATTTAACAACATGATAGATCAAACATACCAACACATACGAATGAAACTTGGTCAAGTATTATCATACGAAGGACTAAACAAGCAAACTCATATATAGACACATAAAAGCATAACATGTTCGCAAATAGACACACAATTAGAAAAATTCTTAAGTAAGGAGTGGGAGGAGGGAAAAAAGTTGAAACTGCTTAAAAGTTACGTCTTATGGAAGAGATTCAATGGTTAGGAGATTTGATTTTTACACTATACTAGACATAGACAATTCGAGATGCATGATTAGCATAAAGATCAAGCATAAGCAATTTAGACAATAAAACAAGCGATTAAAGAATTCAAACAAAATGATACAAGAAAAAAGAAAACATTCTTACAAGAGCATGTTCCAAATTAGTTCAACCAAACACAAGATAAATAAAGAAGTTCATTAGATTAGAAAAAAACAATTGCACTAACAATGATGCGAAAGATTTGCGACGAAGGAAACAAATAAGCATAAGATCTCATATTGCATTTGAGTTCGTTCATTTGTCAAAAATAAGTATCAACCTTGTTGTATTGTTCATTCGCTTGTTTGTCTGATTTTGGTTCTTAATTTAAACTAATAAGGTTTCACAAAAAGAGTTTCTAAAAACTTTACAAGTATATAAAAAGTTACTTTGACATAATATGAGCGCACAAGTAGCAAATAAATCATGTAACATTGACATATAAGGAGAAACATGAGAATATCATGTAAACTATGATTAAGCATGCATAAACTAGAATGCCATATGAATGAATAAAGGAATGCCAACCAATGGATAAGGAAACTATCAAGCCTAGACATATTCATATCAAAAATCACCATGTATTAAAATGAAAAATAATGAGATCATACAAGACATCATATAAGAGACACAATTACTTCTAATGCAAGCATCATGTAAATCATGTTTATTCCTTGACATTTAGTAACACGAAAAAATGAAATAAAACCTCTCTACGGTTTATGCATTTTTCAATTAATCAAATTGTTACTTAATTACAAGAACATATAATCAACACATGAGTATGCAAAGCAAGTTGTTATGATAAATTAACAAAGGAAGGGTCATATTTACAACTAGTATAGAAAGCATATCATTAGTGATGTTTGGGAGATGGGAGAGCAGATGGTGACTAGTGGTTATAGTGGATTGACAAATATGAGATGACAAATTAAAAATGTGTAGATAATTTTAATGAAGTATATTTGAAATGTCCCCTCCTTTTTTTGGCAAGACTAAGAATGTTTAAAACCTTAGTCGGAAATGCCATGATCAAAAATTAACCTTTTGTTAAAAAGTTGAGAAAAGTATTTTACAAATCCATTGAGACCATATTTTCATAAAACAATTTTGAATGGGTCATCATACTATCGTTTGGGCTATCGTAATCTAGAGGTCATGTAGTGAACGTATGAGGAGCCAGGACACTTTAAATCGTAAATCCACAACTCGTCGATACGACACCCCGGAGAGGCCTCATATGATTATGAAATTCCCTAGTAATATAGTACTTGGTATTTATAAGTTATATGTGAAAGAGTAATTAACAAGAGCTTCCGGAATTTATTCTAAAAATACATGCTTAAATATCGAAGACACACTTGGTCAAAATGAAGCGCGGAATCGTTCTTTATGGGTTTTGCCAAACACTAGTGTTGACCCGTATTAACCAAAACAATAATTTATTACTTTGATCCGTTTTGAAAAATACTTTTAAAACTAAAACTAGATATCATTACATTTCATCTTTGCTTGAGTATTTCGGATGAAACATTCAAGTTGCCAATCCCACTTTCATGAGCATAAGAAAAATACTTAACTAACTTACTTAATTCCTATGATATTAAGGTTATGCAAGAGTTGATATATTAAACACAAAGAGATATAGGTATGCCTATAAAAGATGTACGATGCCTAGGATAATCTTCATTAGGCGAAAACATGGAATAGACAAACAAAAGAGCAACTAGCATGGCAAACAAGAACTTATGAAAAAACAAGCAAACAAAACCACAATATGAAAACAAGGAAAACAAGTAGACATTCTACTAGCATACTTGGTCTTATTCTCAAGATTTTGTAAAAGAATTGAGATGATGCGAGAAGTTGACAAAGCAAATTCAAAGGAAGAGATATATGCCTATTTGAGGTGCACGAGATCTAGCATAAGCCCTATTGTGCAAAAATATGAAGACGACAAATACACACAAGTATCATGGCATCTCAAATAACAAGATCACATATAGGAAGCAAAGAGTATATGAAACTAAATAAGATGAAACAAGTAATCATATAGCATATCACACATTATATTCATATCATTACTAATATGGGATGACAAAACATTTACAGAAATTTGTTTTTGACAAAGATATGAGTTAACCCAAACACTCCTTTAGAAACCATATTATTTTCATTTAAGCATCTAAATTGACATACAAGCGGGGAAACAAAAAAGACATGGTTGACATTTATATTTCACAAATAAGCAAACTCAAATACAATGAGAGATAGGCATACAGTCAATATATACAAGCAATGCAAACAAGAGTAACTAATTGTATACCGTATCATACAAAAAATTCTTTTCACCTTGTGTTTGAGTATGATGATGTATACCAAGCTTGATTAATGACCAAAATACTTTAATTTTAAAAAGGAATGTGTTAATGTTCAAAGGATACCAACCCAAGTTGCCCGACTCAAAAGTTTGAGTTTTTATGCTAATACGAAATTTGAAATTTTGGACACTTTGGGGTATTTTTGAAATTTAGATTTACTTAAACCTATATTCAGTTCCTCTAACTAATTCTATTAGAAAGTAGACTCAATTATCTTCGAAACGGTAGGTGGCATGACTCGTACGGATTTACAATTTGTATTTTACGGGCTTTTGAAGTTGACAAAATTTCAAAAAGCATACTATAGAACCGGCTAGCCGGTGCTGTTCATACAAAGGCACCGGCTTGTTGTCGAACAGAACCGGCTGGTCTGATCGATTTTCCAAAACTTCAATTTTGACCGACGAAAAAGGTATAACACTGGTAGGCCTTTAGGGTAGTTTATATGCAAATTTTGGAATTATCAACTTGTATAACAAAAATATTCAAGAAACAAGACTTTTAAGAATAATATTCTTTTCATATTAAGTCTCGTTTTTCAGATAGATTGATACATGGATCGTACTCGGTTTTGAAAACCATTTGTTTGGAAAACTAGAGCCACATGGCTCTGATACCAATTGTGGAAAACGTAGAGGGGGGGGGGTGATTATATAACACCCTATGTTTTAGGTTCATTGATGGCGTCAATAAATTCACTATGAATTTTTAGTATTGTACGCGTTTGCTTTAAATCGTAATCGTTAAGTTAAATCGCGTAAGCTAAAAATTATCGTTCAATGTAAACGGGCATCAAACAATTAAATGTTTACATCAAGCAAGTGTTAAGTAATTATTTTGAGGATAATTATTAACTTTTTTCATTTTATTTTTATTGGTTACGTAAAGTGTTTACGTTTCGCGATAAAATACGTTTAGGCATACCCGGAACCACCAAAACTTTTCTACGCTTCAACAAATACCCACAATTGTACCCAATACCCAAAATTTACTAAATATCATCATATATATCATACCATGGCCGGATTCATAGAGATATACACAAGAAAATATCTCAAAGTCTTGCAACTTGCTATGTACATTCAACAACTAGTAAAGACTTATGACTTTTACAAGGCAAGACCATACCTTGACCAAGAAGACTTCCATGTTTTACTCATCTTGTCTTGTACTCCTAATAGTGTCTTTGACTAGTCCTACATATACATCTCTTATACATTGCAAGTAGTAACATATACAACACAAAACACTTAAGAAAAATCAAACCATCTCTCCCTTTTTCCTCCATATAAGCCACGACATCAAACACCCTCTTTATAAAATCCATAGCTTGATTTTACAAGACCATACAAGCATTCACACATCATTCCTATGATAACCTAAGGTGTTTTGAAGGGTTGGTTAAAGGTTTACAAGTATTGAAGCAAGAAAAGCAAGATTAGGGTTTCTAATTGGAATTAGGGTTTTCAAGTTGTGCAAGCTTTGGTTTATCATCTAAACTAGGGTTTAGATATTGTGGTTCATCATATTACATCATATTAAGGTCATCTAAAACCCTTTATGTCTTTACATTTATCATTTTATGTGTATATAAGTTCTTTATAGCAAAAATCACCATTTAGGACTTTTAAACATGTAAAAAGAGTTTTTACTTGTGATCATCATTTGGTACACTTTTTCATATGTTATGTGATTGGTAATATCATGATATAATGGGATTATAAGTATTGTAACATGTTGGTTAAGTGTAAAAATGTATATGTATAAACTAGTAAGTAAAGTTACATAAGAAAGTTTATGATTTAATAGCCTTGTTAAGAACTTGTTAACTTGGAAAAATGCACAAATGATGGACCTATGGACTATATAATATATATGACATAGTATATTAAGAGTTACAAAGGACTTGTGGTAAAGTATGAAGTTAAAAAGTCTATAAAAACAAAGTTATACAAATAAACTCAAAAAGATATTTAGGGACTGTTTTGGCACGAATTTTTAGGCATGGATTTTATATTTTATAAACATACTACATCTCATGATAATTCCAAACAGACAAGAAACTCAAAAAACCGATTTATAACGAAAAAGATACGTAGTTTACGAGTTTTACGATAATAACCGGAGTTAAAAAAGAATTTTTATAAAAACTTGTTATAAAAATTCTACAAACAGAAGGTTTGGTATTTTTATTAAATCACACATATTTTTTAGGATTCGAAAACAATAAGAAACATAATTTTTCAATTAAAAATGAAAAAGTTATGAATTACGCGAGTTTATATACTTAAAATGTATAAAAATACTTTTATAAAACTATTTTTATAAAAGTTACTGTTCATATCAGGAACATTTGTTTTTGTAAACCTCATAAATAAATAGAATTTTAAATTACGAGATCGTGCTTGAAATAATTCCTAAAAACAGAGCTAAAACGAATAAAATACGGCGTTTACGATAATTAAAGTTTATAAACGTAATTTTATAAACTATGAACAATAAAATTTACTATTCATCAGCATACCCAAATGTATAAAATGTGATAATTTTGATACACCTTTCAATTGCAAAGACGTGCTCGAAGGAATCGCTAAAATCGAGTTTAAAACGAATAAGTTATTACATTTACGGGTTTTACGATCACTAAATCTATATAAATAAATTTATAAACTTTATAACTGGTCATGTGAACAGTAAAAAGTACTGTTCACGAGAGGACATGAATTTAATACAAAAATGTCTTAATTTGATACGTCAGTCATTCTATACGTAATAAGAAGACTGTGGATCGGAAGCATAGCGAGAAAACAGGTTTAAAACGGGAAAGTTATGCTAGTTTTACTAAAGCGTTAATTATAAACGTTTTACCCTTATACCATGATTTCGAAATTTCAAAGAGATGGTGATTGAGCTATTATAGTATTTATTACTTGGTAGTAGGTGACCCAATGTGATAGTTCTTATACTACCTATATTGGGGATTGGTTGCACACGATATTTGCGTGAGCATTTTCTGTGATACACTTTGATATTCTCTCACTCAAGGTGTTATAGTTTATAGCCTTACGTTTTACATTTATGTTTTATAAGTTTTTGGGGCGTGAGATACATGCAATGTTTTATAATTGTCACATGTAGATAAGTTTTATATTATGATTACGTGTTTCCTAAGTAGCGATAACCTTAGTTGAGCCCATTATCATAAACTATCAGTTACTGGATTGTGAGCGCGAATGTTATGAATAGGTCTATTGGGATTGACATCCCCGTTCGGGTGATTAGCTATCACTGAAAACAAATGTAATACCAATGTCGAAACATAGGATGTTTCGGGTTAGAAAAATCATCTCGGGGCATCATGTAGGCATGTTGAACGTCATCATGGGCAATGTAGGCAATATTTATATTTTATTCATATATATCTAGCTTCAGTGTTATGAGCTTAGGGAAACGTAATGGCATTTTGTGATATTTATCATGGGAAAATCTTGCGGTCCAGATTTATACATATATAAACCTATGAAGTCACCAAATTTATGTTGACCATTTTAAGCATGTTTTTCTCAGGTTAATAAGGTACAAGAAACAAGGATACATTGGTGGTCTACATTGTGGAGTCATTTCTATAAAGATTTACGTGCATCACATTTTGGGGATGTTTGTCATGTAGAAAAATCTTTGCATTTTCAAGAATGAACAAGTTTAGCCGTTGAGCTTTTGTAATAATAATTTATTAAATCCAATGTATCATTTTCAAATGACACGTTTAGTGATCGTTCTCTCATGTCTTGTGCAATGTTATTATGAAGTAACGCTCTTGGATCCTTATTCCGCTGTGACCCATTTTGGGGGTGTTAGAGATTGGTAATCAGAGCCAAGGTTATAGAGAACCAGGTCAAATGTTTTGCTGGACTATAACCATTTTCACGGGACATAAATACATTAGTTGTTGCATTAGTTAGTTATACTAGATGCATTCATAATTGATATACGTGTTTATATTATACTACGTATATATCATACCAGTCTTATATAATATAGTTATATAAGCTATTTTTGCTTGTGACAGCAGTTATGTCGTCTGATTCTGCGGTTACCTATACTTTCGTCCACTCTGAGGCATGATCTTGGAGTATCTCGTCTGAGGATCCT
>BQNB010130875.1:0-18867 GCA_026074375.1 Tanacetum coccineum
CTTAAGTCCTTGTTGTTTCTTCTTTCTTCATTGTTGCATATAAGATTTTGTAATCATCAAATCAGAATTCCCAACATGAATGATTTCTCAGTTTTTGGGGATAGTTTTGATTTGTGCCTCTCCAATTTAGAAAAGATGCTAAAAAGGTGTAAAGACACGAATTTAGTTCAAAGTCGGGAATTGAGGTCGATCGTGCTAAAGTCGATGTTATCGCTAAACTACCTCACCCGACTACCGTAAAAGGTGTTAGGAGTTTCCTAGGTCATGCGGGTTTTTACCGACGTTTTATCCAAGACTTTTCCAAAATAGCTAGGCCAATGACTCACCTTCTTGAGAAGGAAACACCGTTTCTGTTTTCTAAGGATTGTATTGATGCTTTTCTGACCTTTAAAAAGAAGATTACCGAAGCCCGGATCTTAGTTGTCCCAGATTGGAACCTACCATTCGAACTCATGTGTGATGCAAGTGATTTCGCGATTGGTGCGGTTTAAGGACAACGAAAGACGAAGCACTTTCAACCTATACATTATGCTAGTAAGACAATGACAGAAGCTCAAATTCATTACACTACCACGAAAAAGAAAATTCTTGCCGTAGTGTATGCTTTTGAAAAGTTTCGGCCATATCTTGTCTTATCTAAAAGTATAGTGTATACGGATCACTCGGCTTTAAAGTACCTTATGAACAAACAAGACGTTAAGCCAAGGTTGCTTCGGTGGGTTCTTCTCCTACAAGAATTTGATATCACCATCCGTGATAAAAAAGGAAGTGAGAACCTCGTGGCTGATCATTTATCGAGACTTGAGAATCCTCATAAAGATGTGTTAGAAAACAAAGACATAAATGAAAACCATTTTCCTTTATGAGACAATTTGGAGTTATATCTAGTGGAAGTACCCCATGGTTTGCGGACTATGCAAATTACCATGCGGGGAATTTTATTATCAAAGGAATGACAACTCAACAAAAGAAGAAGTTTTTCAAGGATGTTAAACATTATTTCTGGGACGATCCCTATCTTTTTCGTACTTGTGCGGATCAAATCATTCGAAGGTGTGTGCATGGGCAAGAAGCTTTTGAAATCCTCAAAGCTTGTCATGAAGGACCTCCGGAGGGCCCATCATGGTGGCCAATCTCACCGCTCGTAATAGTATTTGATGAGGTTTCTTTTGGCCTACCATATATCGAGATGCCCATACGATGATCAAATCTTGTGATACATGTCAAAGACAAGGCAAAATTTCACAACGAGATGAAATGCCTCAAAACGCTATCCAAGTTTGTGAAATCTTCGATGTATGGGGTATTGATTTCATGGGACCATTTCCTCTCTTCACGTGGAATATTTCATCTCGTAGCCGTTGATTATCTTTTAAAATGGGTTGAAGCAAAGGCGCTCCCCACAAATGATGCTAGAGTTGTAGTTAAGTTTTTAAAGTCTCTTTTTGCCCGATTCGGAACACCTAGAGCTATTATAAGCGATCGTGGGACCCATTTTTGTAATGATCAATTTGCTAAAGTAATGTCTAAGTATGGGGTCACACATCGTCTTGCTACCGCTTATCACCCTCAAACGAGCGGTCAGGTAGAGGTGTCCAATCAAGGTTTGAATTGTATTCTAGAAAGGATGGTTGGAGAAAACCGTGCCTCATGGTCCGATAAACTAGATGACGCTTTGTGGGCATTTCGTACTGCTTTTAAGACACTGATTGGTTGTACGCCTTACAAGTTAGTGTACGGAAAGTCTTGCCATTTACCTATCGAGTTAGAGCATAAAGCATATTGGGCTTTGAAACTGGCTAACTCTCGATCTTAAAAACCGGCGGGTGATAACCGAAGCTCAACTTAATGAACTTAATGAGCTTCCGTGATCTAAGGCTTACGTAGAAAAAAAAAAAAACTTTTTGATTTATATAGAGAGGACGTAGGAATCTTCAACGGACTCAAAGATCAAACAACCGCATTTTCATGTTGGTGATCGAGTTTTACTCTTCAACTCTCGTCTAAAGATATTCTCGGGAAAGCTTAAAACTTGTTGGTCAGGACCTTTTACCATCACCAAAGTTTTACCATACGAAACAATTGAGTTATCTCAACCGGATGGTCCAAACTTTAAGGTGAATGGTCATCGTGTGAAGCATTACTTCGGAGGGGACTTACCACCTAGGTACGTCCAGGTTCTCCACACTCTCTCCTAGGAAGAATGAATTTCGGGGTATCGAGTCAAAGGCTATGTGACTCACGGTTACCATATAAATAAAGCGCTTGTGAGGATGCTTGTCTCTTCGATTCTCGTTGTTTGTACTTGTATTGTATTGACAGGATTGTTCCCAAATTTTTCTAAAGATCTCGTGTTCGGTGTTTTTTTCCCAAGCCTCTCGAGATTCAATATCCTTTGCTTGCCATTAGTTTGGGGAAATACGATATCTAAAGTTTTTATCGACATAACATTTATCTTTTGCACATCTTGATAAATGGTTTGAGATTTTTGCGATACTTTCTTAGGATTGAAATATGCTTTCGACTTTTTTTTTAGTTATAGGTATGGGGTTTTAGCCTGAGGTTAGGAATCATTGAGGAAAATATTTGTAATTGTATGGGTAGTTTATCATTCGATTTAATCTTCCTCTTTTGCCCTTTTTTCTCAGTACCCCGTTTTCCACCCAAATTTTCAAAAAATGAAAAATTTTAAATTTTTATAATAAAATAAGTGTTTTTTGTCAACAATTTTGACTTTCCTGCTGGGTAGAATAAGAGTAAATTTTGACCCGATCGAGCGTGTTGAGCTCTAGCTTGTTCCTTAACTTTTAGGCTAAGCGTTCGCGGAAATTCGCGAAGAACGAAAAATGATAGAGTTAAGTATGAGTGGGATGCTAAACAAGGATTAGTGGAAATCTTAAGAGCTCATGTATGTAATTTGTGGCTTTTTCTCCCATAAGCTCTTTTCCAGCTTTTTTTTAACTCAATATACGTGCTGTTTTGGAGTTTAAACTTAAAGCATAATTTTTTTATGTAATATATAGCAAAAATTTTAGTCTTAGTTCAAACTTATACTTGAATTTTTCAAAAAGAAGTCTTCTCTATATAAAAAAATGATGATAATAATAATAATAATAAACATAAACTGTGGGCTGATAAAAGTTTACTACCTCTTGCCGGCTCACAACCGATGTGGTAGTCTTCTAAAGAAAGCCCATAGTAAGAATAAAAATCCGAGACTGATAAAAGTTTGCTGCATCTTGCCGGCTCACAACCGATGTTGCAGCCTTCTAAAAGGTCCAAGGGTTTTAACTTGCTTTAATATTAAGTTTGAAAGTAATAAAATAGGATTTCTTTTTGTTAATGCAAATATGCCTTTTGAACTTGACTATCTATTTTAAAAGCTATGATTATACGGGAAACCTGAGAGTTTTTGATAACCTCTAGGTCAGTGAGTCACGATACTAGTCTCTAAGGGGTATCAAAAAAGCCTGGTCACTTAGCTGCAAGGTTAGATGTTGCGAGACTGAAGTCGTTAAATGTGATGATCTCGCCTTCAAAATCATTTTTATTGGGTGGAACGTGAAGCATTAGTTTTTTGGCAAAAACGTGATCCATGGTTGAATTCAAATATAGCAAAATTATTAATATATATTATTGTTGGGGAGTGAAAAGTGCAAAAGTTGATTTATGAGTAGTGTTAACATACTTAACAGATTTTTGGCAGTGAATTTCGTTTTAAGCTTGGTTTGGAGCAAGTGAAAAGTCGGGGACGATGAATTTATCGTTTTTGGGGCATTCTCGGATAGAAATGCATCTTGTTCTATGATCCCTAACAGTTATGAAATAACGAAAGTCAAAAAATATTCTATGTTCATTTAAAAAAATAATAATAATAATAATAATAATAATAATAATAATAATCTATATGATAAAGGTTTTGAAAAATGGAAATTGAGGTATTTTATTACTTGTGTTTTCTTTAACTCTCTCTACAAAAAGTCTTTGCTACTTTTTAAAAATTTAGTTTTGGGGGTTTTGAGGTATTAAGGTTTCTTGAGCATATAATATTGCGTGAGGACACGACAATCACTTAGTTTGGGAAATTTTGATATGTGAGATATCACATATCCTTTCTATATGAAAAATGTCTCTAAAAAGATAAAATTGTGCATAAAATGCTTGTATATTGCTTGTTTTGTCTTTGTGATTGTGTAGGTACGGATAATGCACAAAAATCACAAGAAAAATGGTCAGCCGGACATACCAGACACGGAACGGAAAGAGTGCAAAAGAGCCGGAAGATTGCTATCAATGGTCAATAAAGTCAATCCTTGGTCAACATTGGTCAACCATAAAAAGACAAAATCCTCAAAATACCCAAAATGCCCTAAATGTTAAACCTAATTTCACCAAAAGTCCCTAAGCCCTAACACCGTTATCTCTTTATAATATAAGGGATAACGGTCGTTATCCCTTTATAACTTAACCCTTTTTAATCCAAAACCAAAACACTCGGCCCATTTTTTCTTATAAAGCAAGAGTACCGACCCAAAACCCTAACCAAGTCAAAGCCCACTCAAAACTCAGTCTAAACTAACGTTTAAATTTGCTAAAAAAAGGGCGCTAGTTAAAAAAACAGTTACTAGTTCTGTCTTCTACAACGAGTTACCCACCTTAAAACAAAGGGGTAATTGCAATTGATGACATGGCTTGAAGATTCGAGTACAAAGTAACACGCTGTCAAAAGGAGACGTCACTGAACCTTCTTATTGGTTGAATCCCATAAGGAGGACACGTAGGCATTGAAAGAGCACACCAATGATTGGAAATTGCACTAAATCTGCAAAGAAGCAACAAAGGGTTCTGGCACACGGAATACACTGCTGGAAAATCCGTGTGATCATCATATTAATCAACGGCCATAAAAGAGATCAATAGTGGATTAAGGCTAAGTATGGATAAGAGGAGCGGGCTAGACTCCTAGAAGTTTCACTCAACTGCTATATAAAGAGCTCTCCTCACTCACAAGATCATCTTCTTTTTTCCAGCTTTTAGTAGTAGCTTAACTTAGTTTTGGCTTATGTAATTTTAAAATTCAGTTTTTCAGCTTATTGTAATACACTTCATTCTAAAGTATTGTAATTAGTTTTGAGTAATGGATATTTTAGTTTTAATTTGAAAAATCTATTGTTACTTATTAAGCTCATTAAATTCCAAAAGCTTTAATTAGCTATTTCATAAGCTCTGTTTGAGTTTAAGCTACTAAAAGCTCATCAACAAGTTCATTAAAAGCCTTATCATCCCTTGGAATTGGATGGCTGCTGGATGATAAGACTTGGTAATAGTCCTTGAAGGTCAAAGGTTAGGATAGATTAGGGAATTGATTTTTGCTTATAAGCTATAAGCTATAAGCTGTCTACATAAGCTTTGTATGAGCAACATCCTTGTTTAGCTGGGATTTAAGGTTCATACATCATTGACTTTAATTTTTCTGTCTTTTAATTTTTAGCTTAGTTCTTCCTAGCTTAATTTCTTACTTTGCTTATTGATTTATTATTCGCTTTATTTGTCTGCTTATTTATGTTAATATAGTTTATTACTAGTTATTTTTATGTTTCTAGATCCAATTTGTGCTTAATAGTAGCTTAAAATAAAGTGATGATTATTTCTGTCTCTTTATATAAGAGTAAAAAACAAAAAACTGCATAGTTTTATATAGTGATTATCTAGCTTATTGTTGCTTAGATTTGTTTAGTAGGTTCATTTATAGCTTGTCACTATCTGGTCTTAAGGAATTAAGCTATAAATTTTGCATTTCATAAGCTTAAATGGGTTTAAAGAATTGTGATAGGGGTGTTTAACTAGAGTTATATGTTTGTGACCACCTTGGTCTAAAAATTGAATTTGAAACTCAATTTTTAGGGTATAATGCAGGATTTAAGGTCGTTGTTTGGTTAATTTCAAGTTGTCATAGGTTTATAGATAACTAAGTTTTAATTTTTTTTTTTTCTGTAGACATTTATTCTAGTTAAATGTATTTTAGTTTAATTCGGCTCTGTTGTTACTAATTGTCCTTTAGCACTTGTTTTAGTTTGTAGAATCAAAGTTTTCAGGTTGCACTTGGTAGAATTTAGTTTTGGTTCAAAAAGGTGTCACTTGCATCAGCATTAAAAACAATCAAATTGCTATTTTCAATCTCAAAAATCAGCAGGTTAAATTAGTTTTTAGAATCTCAAATTTTGTTAAAAGGTATATTTTAGGTAATAGTAGATCTAATTCAGTTTATTTTGCTCTTAAATGCTAATTAATCTATCTGTTTTTAGGCTGCAAAAGTGCATTTTTGTCTTTTCTAAAAATACAAAACTCAGCATGTTCTGAGTAAATTAGCCGTTTTCATATAGCTTTTTCATTAAGAAATTTTTTTTCAAACTCCTTTCTAAAAGTAGTTTTAAGTGGCTAGTAGTATAAGTTTTCTAAAAATTCAAACCATTTTGTATAAAGTTTTCATTTGAGTACTTAAAAATAAGCCAAAAGTCTGTTAGTTGTCTGTTTGGTTTCAAGTTTTCAATAAGTGCTTAATAGATAGTTTCAGCTTATTATCAGATAATAGTGCTTATCTTTTGATCACTCTTGGCTGAATAGGTATAGAATATAGGGTGCTTGAGCTTATTTAGTCATTTGGTTAGCTTATTTCAGTTTCTAGCTTATTAGTTTGTCACAAAAGCACAAAAATAGTTCTTAAGTTGTATGTTTTGTTAATTTAAGCACTATTTTCTGTTATTTTAGTGTTTTTAAGAAGTAGTTTTTTTGTAAAAAATTTGTTAGTTCTTTAGAGTTCTATAACTTTGCTTTTGAGAGTTTTCAAAAATAAAAAAAATTATAAAAGAAAGCCATGGGTTCGAACCCAAGACCTCCTTTATCACACCCACATGTCTCACAATACACACACACTAACCATCACGCTACAATAGCTCATCCGTCCACCTTTGTTTTCATTATTCTTTTATTACCTTTTTGAGCTTTTATTCTTATAAGATTTAGTGTGCTTATTCTGCTTTTGCGTGGCTTGTTACTTCGGTTATTAATAGGTTTTAGATTTTCTTACATTCTTCTCTTAATCAGCTATTTTTAGTAATTTTTTAGAATTTTTATTTTACACTTTTATATTTTTAAACATTTATTTTTATTAAAAACTTTAAAAAATCATAAAAAATAGAAAAATAATCAAAAAAATATAATTCTTTTTTAGAAAATTTTTCTTTACATTAGTTTTTTTAGAGAAATTAGTTTTGCTTCCGTAGGGTTAAAATTGCAAAATTTCAATTTTTAAAGAACGGGATTCGTTTCCGTTCACGTTTTTCGTGTTTTTAAGCTCAATTCAACTCCGTTTTTGTTTTAGTTTTCTTTAAACTTACTTTTTAGTCAATTAGAGTCTATTAAAGAGGAAAAAATTCATTTTTGGGGTTTATATTTTGGAATTTTAAAGTTTTAATCCACCGTTTAGGGTTCCGTTTTGCGTTTTGAGTTGAAAGTTAAGTTCCCGTTATTAAAGTTAGTTTAATTGTCTTTTAAATTTGTTCACTTTTAGGGTTTTAGAAACAAAATCATCTTTGACCAATTCAAATCTTGTCCATATACAAACGTGGTCTCAATTTCATAATCTTTGGAAGAATACGACCCGGTAATCACTTACCGGTAAATATACGTATTATTATATATATTTGTGAGAATGTACCTTACTACTTTTGTCCTAAAGGGTAGTTTCGTAATTTTCTATACTTATATTATTATACGTGTATAAAACTACAAGCATCAAACTCACTCATAACTCTATAATCGAGTAAAATTACACATTCGTTATAACAACGCCGAAAATAATACATACATACAATTTTTCATAGAGGGTTTCGTCATCGGATTTCAAGCTAGTACATCAATCGTACGTCTAAGTTTCCAATACTTTACTATATATACATGAAATCTCCTAGAGTTCTAAATCAAAATTTATTGCCGAAAGAGTGCACAATCACTGCGCCGGTGTTAAGATAAAATCTGAGGAATACAAATATCCTCTTATCCAATAAACCTAAATCTTGGAATCTCTAATTACTAGTATATGACGATAAAAGTATGATGTTTTGTCTAAGATAGATTTTCGAGTCTAATTTCCATTATTCCTTAGGATCCACTGCCCAGAAAGTTTTGGATCCAGGTGAAATTACCATTTTCCCCTATTTATCAAAGCCGCCATTTTTCCAAAATTTTATCGCTCCACTAAACTGAGTGTATCCCCTAAACTGTGCGTCCGCAAAAGCCTAAACGACCACTCAATTCTAAGTTTGTTCAATATCTAGAACTTACAATTTTACATATTTAGGTGTTGCTATACAAGTTTTTGAACTTAGTACTCATTCAAATTCTGGTCTCAATTTTCTGACTAGTCTTGCCATTTCGGTGATATCTCATTCGTCGGGCATCGATATGACTCCATCCGAATTCCTATATGTACATAAGAGGTTTCTCTACCTCCTAGTCTAAGTTCTTAGGTCTTCATGTACCAAAAATATTTTGAAACGTATCCAACAAGCTGCTATCCCAAAGCAGTCCCCAAAACATTTGACAACTTTTGTAGTTTATGAAAATGAGCGTTATTTGAATTTTATTCTGCTTCTGATGTGAATAACCAATTGGGAGGTGATAACTCCTAAGGCTTTATACAGTACTAAATTTTTCTTTTGAAAAGTTATTACAAAAATATGGAGTTATACTCCTTTTTCCCAACAGTATACCAGATTTGACTAGTTTTAGAAAAATGCAATATTACTCAACTCATCGGTGGGATACGACCCTATCAAAGTACAAATAAACTAAATACATTCCCACATTCTATATTGGATTCCTAGGTTGCCTTATGACCAAAAATAATTCTCCATCAACCCCACAACCTGCTGGTTACAAAATGCCATAAAATTCATTTCAAAATCCAACTTAAACACCCATTTTAATTCCTCTAAACGCCATATAAGCCGACCCAATGACTTAACCACTCTTTAAAAACACAAAAAAACTCATAGATTTCCAAAATCAAACATTTTATGAATTACTAAGTAGAGGTCGATACAAAAGAATCAATGGCACACACACACATTTATTCGAAAGCTTCATAAGATAGACGTGGGGGCTGACGAGGGGGGGCTTCCAAACCGGACACGTTACGCGAGAATATGATAATCTCGTTTTCCAAAACAATGTGGGTATCATGGAATGGCACATTTAAAAGTCCACACTCCCATCAACTGTAAAATATTAAAAAAATTGGTTACGAAACAACATATGCGATTTAAAAGCGATGGGAAAGTATTTGAAACGCGGAGTCAACTATAAGTAACACCAAGGGGATCGATAAACTACTCGACTAATAAACATCACCAAAAAAGGAGGAAAGTAAAGTCGCTAAAAAGTTTCGAGATATCGTATAACAACGTTGTTTTCATCTAAGTATCTCAACGATATATTTTATCATATCGCATCGAAATGTTTAAAGTAATTTAACTATTCGCAAGAGCGTATATCAAGATATATTGTCGTTACCATAGAACGGATGCCATAATTATAGATATCAATATACATATATATTAATTAAACTTGTTCAAGTGTCAACACTTGTTACGCAATAACTATAGCAGTCAAATATAACACTTTAGGCTTCGAAAGACCGGAAATGATGAGGCGGACGGATATCGGGTCAACGGTTAAAGACTCGTGCAAAATTTTACGAAAACAGTTGTAGTCCAAAGTTGTAAAAACGACTCTGTTCACTACTACTCGTGCTTGATTACCACTATGTAACACCCCCAAAATACGTACGCAGCGGAATACAAACATTTGGGGTGACTACTTCTTTAATACATGCACACGAGTTCCCAGTTTAACGTTCAAAGTACGTTTATAAAACCCCATACAAATTTCATTTATTAGAAATATCAAAGTTACATAGGTCCCAATACCAACGTAGAAATTTATTTCTAAAAGTCACAACACGACTTGATTTCTAAAACATTTATTTAGTTTATGACACTACTTCACCGAGGCACCGTCCTTGATATCCGTGTTCCGCCCTATCCAAGCCATCAACAATACCTAGCCTGAGATACATGCTTAAAAAACGTCTACTAAACGTTGAGTGAATTATAGAGTTTTACAAATAACGTTAGTAACATATATTGGTTCAACCAAAACATATTTACATTGCTAGTAAGACAAAGTTTTAAAAATATTGATTTCCAATAAATGAGCCACTGGTATCCGGAAACTTACAATTCATTACCGTAGGACGAAATTATGTCCGAGAAGTATGCCACTTCTCCTTAATTACTAACTACAAATGTCCGTTTGAAGGGTGGTCACACTGATTCAAACCCGGACAGGGTTGTCAACCAAGAGATATATTTTATGCAAGTAGCGTTCATTCATCTGACAAGGCAACTAACGGCTACACAGTAAAAGCATATACTCAATAGTGAATGGAATCATATTTAGTTTATCATATCATATTGCAGTTCTCTTTTTCAAAGCAAGCTACATCCCTCGCGGGTTTTAAAAACATTAAAACACTTAAAAGCGTGGATATGAATCAATCTGATCAGAAGCAGATCAAATAATCGTAACAATCCTCGGTAAAATCAACTAACACGATCAGTCCTATGATTTATGTCGCTCGATTACTATTGCCGATATGTAATAATCAAACAGATGCGGACTTCGTATCAACAAAATTATATATATAGTATATATATATATTCATACATGTGATGAGAAATCCACTTGCGTCTTAGATCCTAAAACCCCCCACAATATTAGGTTACGATCATTCTTTTATTTATATCTCACATAACTTAATCGAAAAAAATTTATTTTAGGAAACTTTCTATTTTTGGAAAGTTACTATATTCGGAAAGTTACCATTTTTAGTAAATCTCGTTATCCGTTTATATTTATAATAGTATTTAGTTATCTTGTCGAACCTTCGACGCTCAATTAGTCGTTAATTTATAACAATGGTGAATATTACGAAAAGTTACTATTTTTATACTTTTCATTTTTAGAATCGATCAACGGTCTCAAAAATAATTACTTGCATGTGTATTTTCATTTTATCAATCGAAATCACCTTCGCAACGCGTTAGCGTCTATTAAGTCTTCGTTGACTTTTATGTTTGACTTTTCATATAGTATATTTATTTTCTAGGTCTGACCCGGCCAAAACGATCCTCTAAATCACATTTTCACGATTCGGACAAAGAAGAGATTTTATGTAAAACGATATTCCGAACAACTTTTTAGTTTTAGCCGAGACCTGAATCTTGACAGAAAATGACCAAAATGCCCTTACAAGAATCTGTTGTAACTTGTATTTTCAATAAAAACGCAGCAGTTTGACCATCGGTTTTGACCCGCTATATCACATTTTCGTGACTTTGACCAAAAAGAGTTTTTACGTAAAACCTCATTCCGGACAACTTTCGTGGTTTCGCCGGAAGGCTGAAACGGTCTCGAAAGAGCTACAAAACGCATCGTTCAAAATTCTGGGACAGTATGTTATACTAGCAAAATTGCTGATGGGTAAGTTTATGACTTTAAATCGTTTTTCGCCGTTATTACTTCTTCAGTTATTAGAGTTACGGGGCGTTCGAATTACCGAAACGTCATTAAGGACGAACTCTATCATATTTACAACTTTAAATTAACACACGTTTTTATAGTGTTTTGAAACATCGACTCTGAGCCAAACTTTATGCTCGAAATTAGAGTTTAGAATAACTCATCGAAACATCTTTTTCACCTCACACGTCTTCAAATCGCCTAGCTAACTATCTCCGTTCTTACTAATCAACCCATTAACAATATATGCTAACCAATGGCAAGTGTCGGGACCTCTCAACATATAATATACGAAAATCAAATAAGAGAAACGAAACAATGTTTTAAAACATACTAGGTTACTGTACAACAAACACAGGTGTTGGTGCGGCTTTTCTTTGTGGTGTCGAACCCACGGACGGAACCAAAAACGAACGACCCGTACCGTTTTACGACAATTAACCCCTGATCACATCACCAATCTACCTTTTTAAACACCTCTTTTAAACCGATTTATTTGAAACTAACCAAACTCTAACTCTTAAAAATAATCATTGCATGTGTATTTTTATTGGATTGATCCGTTGGAATTGACTGAGGGATTCGAAAATTATAGGTTGATCGCATGCCATGTGATATTTTTTTTTTTCTTCTTTTCTTTCTTCCGGCGACCACGGCGGTTTCCGGTGACCAGAAAACTTTTCCGGTGGTGGTGTGTGGTGGTTTCCGGGCCGAAACCAATTGAGGTGGGGTGCGAGAGAATAAATTTTGTAAAGAGTGAAATGTTGTGTATGAGTTGCTTTTATAGAAAACAAGTTTAACCATTTGACATTTTTAGTCATTCCAATTTTTAGTCCTTTTATTTTTAGTACAGTATTTATTTCGTTATGTAACCGACCAAAGCTCAGGATTATATTTTTTCATTGACTTGATGTTAATTTCCGTCACTTTAATTTAATTTAAGCATTAATAAAATGTGTACATTTTTAAAACGCGAATCCGGCTCAGGACAAGAAACAAAAGACGACATTTGTGAAATTACAAATTTAACGATCTAAAATTATAATGAGGTCGGTCGTTAATTTTTACGTTGATAAAACGTTTAACGACACTCGGTCAAACGTTGCATCGCGAGCGTCTTAAATAAAATAATTTATATTTTAGTTCGTAGTAAAATACCGAAAATAACTATCATGTCAAATAATTTTTTATATTGTCGAAGTGCGATCGACACGATTTTATAAATAATAATTATGGTAGTCGAACTAGCGATCTTTATTTCTTCTTCTTGTCCTACGCGTCGTGAATATCGGTTGTTACACATGGCTTATTCTTCATACATGTTATCTTCTTTCTACTAACTCTGAGTTATCTAATGGGAACTCCAATTGTTGTTCATCTTGTTTAGGAATGTATAAATAGATCTAAAAGATCCAAAACTGAACAATTAGTTAAAGACTTAAGAACAATAAGATAAGTGTTGTCTCTTTTAAAACTGTTTTGATCTGTAGAAGCTAGACTGTTAAGTCTTTAAGGAATAAAGAGTTGTGTATGAGGAAAGGATATAAAATCTCTTAAAAACATGAAATTCTTTTTAAGAGATTTAGATATTACAGAGCTTAAAAGGAAGTTAGAGTTAGCTACAAAAGAAAAAGATGAGGTTCAACTTACAGTACAAAATTTTAAAAATTCATTAAAAAGCCTAAGTAAACTCCCAGACAGTCAGATAATGGATAAATGTATAAACATGATTGGGTATATGCTGTCCACCTCCCTATACTGGGAATTTTTGCCACCAAAACCTGATTTAGTTTAACCTAATCTAGATGCTTTTGTTGACGTAAATGAGTATGTAAGTGAGTCTGTAGTTGAAAAACCTACTGTTGAGACTAATGAACCTAAGACTGCTAGGAAAGAAAATAGAGCCCCAATAATTGAGGATTGGGTGTCTGAAAGTAAGGAAGAATATGAGCCTAAGTTTCAAACTGCTAAGACTAATTTTATCAAAACTGAGTTTGTTAAACCTAAAACTAATAGGAAACCAGTTGATAAAAATAGGCAAAACACACCTAGTCCTAGAGGAAACAAGAGAAACTGGAACCAACAGATCTCTCATAAATTAGGGAACAATTTTTAGATGTGCAACAAAGCTTGTCATGTGTGTGGGAGTTTTGATCATTTGAAAAATTATTACAAAAACTGGTATAATAATAGAAGATCTGCAAAACCAGTTTGGACAAATGTTCAAAGGGTGAAGAAATAGAATTTCTCTAAATTAACTGATTGGTGAGATTCACACTGTAAATATATATAATATATAATAAAATATAAAATATATAAATAAGTCTAAAAATCAACAAGAGCAATAAAACCGAGAAGTAGTATAGAGCTTTCCCGGGTCGTTTATCCCCAACGAGGCTGGAATGGACAATCGATACAATCGAAGATTTGAGTTTGAATGAAGGAATTGATTTGGGAGATTGAAAAAGTCAAATTAAACAATAACAAACAAAAACGTTTAAAGAAAACCTAAATATTATGAATTTAGCTAAAAAACCTGGAGCACGAATCACGAACAAAAGGGGAAAAACCTAATATCTTTAAAAATATACCTCTACGGAGAATTTTCACTTCTAAACTTTCTAGGATCAAATATACGAAGAATTGAAAAAGACTAGACCGAAAACGGGTTCGTTTGACCAAAAAAACGAGTCAAGACAAAAACCGCACCCGGATCGTGCTCTTTAAAAGTAAAAAGTTGAAAAGATGACACTACTAAAAAATTTATATTTTTCTACAAACTAGATGACAATAGAAATTTTCTAAAAAGCAAAATATTTTTTTGATAATTTTTTGTATTTTTTTTTTGATATTAATTAAACTTTTATCTAAATTAATTAAAAAAAATATTAAAGAATTCGAAAAATATTCTGATATATTTACAAAAATACTTCACTTTATAAATGACCTACGAAAAATAAGAAAACACAAGATTGCTTGAGAAATAAGCCCGAAAATAAGCTATTTCAGCTTATAGGCTTATTGAGCCAAATTGTATATAAATACCAAGCCCCTTGAGTCTATAACGAAAAAGACCCAAGGGCGCAGTGGTAGAGTGTGTGTGTAAAAGGGATTGTATCGCTTTTTTTTTTCGAAAACTCAAAGAAGCAAAGTTGTTAAGCTCGTGGGGCTTAACAACTTTGTCTTCTACAACTTTTTCTGAAAAGCACTAAATAAGCTTAAAAATAAGCTTATACTTGTCAGAATGGCTTATTTGGGCTTAAAGGCTAAACAAGCTAAGTCTTGGGACACTTTGGGTCAGAATAAGCTGGAACTAAGGACTAGATAAGCTAAAAGGGATAAACTAATCTAAATAAGCTATAAAAAGTAAAAACTTAAACTTGATAAAGCTGTGAAGGAGCTTATGATGACAGAAAACAGCCTAAGCAAAGCATTTAAGGGCAAAAGTCTAAAGTGGGACATTCATATAAGCTAGAAAAGGAAATAAGCCAACTAAACAATATAGCTTAAACTAATTAACACACTAGGAAAACAATTTGTGCTCTATGGAATAAGACTATAAGTCAAAATCAAAAATAAGCAATCCCTCAGCCTAAGTTATTCAAAAACAGTCAAATGCCAAGTTTGGCCTTAAAAATAAGCCAACAAATCAGCTTACTAAAGTCTGAAACTTTGAGGACTTATACAAGAGCTTATAAGCTCTTGAAATAAGCCAAAAACTTGGGCTTAAGAGCACAAAGAGCAGCCTAAAGAAAAGGGGCTTAAATTCCTCACATTTGCTCCTGGGGAGATTTTAAGCTAGCCTTGAGTGGCTTATTTGACAGCTTATTTTAAGCTGTCAAATAGCTCAAATAAAAAAACAAATAAAAAACAGATTGAGTATCTCTAGCTAATAAACGTGTGCACTAATTTTTGGAATTTTAAAAATCCATGTTACTTGCTTAATTTTTGGTGGTGAAAAAGGTCTTTTGGTTTTTTAGAAACTGTGACCAAAAGGCCTTGGTGGTTTTTGACTCACAAAGTCAAAAGACCAAAGCTTGTTTGGACAGCTCTTTTAGACACTCAAAACACAAACTTTTTGATGCACAAACTCAAACCACAAGTGCTTAACTAAATAAGCACTTGTGGTGTCTCTTAAAATTCTCACAGTTTCAAAGAAGGTTTTTATTTCCTTTGGAAATACAAGTTACCAACTAAAAAAATGTTTAAAACAGCCTTAAAAGTAGTTAATACTTGTGCTTAACTTGACTCTAAGTTACCCTACACAATGTCAAAAGCCATTTTGACCCGTTTTTTAGGCTTATGCCAAATCCCATACTTTAAAAACTGTTCAACTAAATTGCAACTTAAAATCTAATTAAAGTTAAAACAACTTAAACTTTTATATACATTACTACTTATATTGACCTACTGTAAAATATTTTAAATAATAAAAGTCCCTAGCTTATAGGTTAATAAGCTAGTTTCTCAGCTAGCTTATTACACTAACTTTGGCAGTTTTAAGTTTTAAACTGAGATTGCACACATTTTTTTCAATGAAAACTTAAAACATATAAATAACAAGTCTAAACAAATGAGTTTGCAAAGATTTGAACATGAATTAAAAAGTAAATAAGCTAGTGCCTTAAGCTAAAAATTAAGTTAAATGAAAATTGAAAAATGAAACCTTGGATTTTTGTTGTCTCAGAACCAAGCCACTCTTGTAGAGTGAGTGGCTTAATGAATCAATTTACCTAAGTGGCTCCTAGCCTCTTTCCCCTGAGCTAAAAGACTCAATAAGCTAACATTAGCTTATTTCTTCATAAGCTTCCAAACTTGAAATCAAACCCTTTTGAATTTTCTTAAGGTATTTTTAAAAACAAAATGTAAAAATGGTTTAAATGAGAACTTAAAGGAGTTTAGGAGAACAATTAAGGTTTAGAACACAAGAAAAAAAAACTTAACTGAATTTTATTAAACAAAAGTGCAAGTACAAAAATTTTTAACTTTAAAAACTTGACTTCAAATTACACTTGAACTAAAAAGAAATTACTTGTAAAACTAACTTAAACTTACTTAAACTAACTGTTAGCCACAATGGCTTTACAAAGCTATATATAGGAAAAATTCGACTAGGCTCTTCTCTTTTTTTCTTTCACTTGTGTTTCTTTGAAGACACATAAAGGAGTTGTGTTTGTTGTGTGAGTGGTTCACAGCTTCAATCTTGGCCCTTCAATTCTTCAAAAATCAATCTTGGTCGTCGAAATAAGCTTTGGGAGATGTGGGATTGCCAACTTGGCAATCTCACAGCTGGGAAAGTTAGTGGAGGAGGGGGGAGGTGAGTACCCATGGTGGTGGTGATAGTCTACAAGGTAAAAACGGGTTTGTAAACCCGTGAGTTGTTTTTGGGGGGAAAGCAATTGCAGGAAAGGTAGTTTGAGTTATAACAGAGTGTGGGTTTGGAAGATTGGCACAAATGGTCCCTCTAGGTTATAACTTTCATTGCACGATTCGTCCTTGTGTTGTTATAACTTTTGGGGACTTGGCAAAACAAGTCCCCAAGAGTTATAACACTCTTTGCAAGATTTGTCCTTGGGTGTACAAGTTAGGAGGGTTGGCAGAATTGCCCTTGGAGTATAACTTTGCCGAATTGGCAGTTTAACCCTTCTCTTCTTTTCTCTTGATTTCTTGTTTAAATATAAGTTTAGGGATTTACAATTTCAGTCCCTAAACTTATATTTCTTTGACTTTTGGCCTCGGGGTTGACTTGGGTTGACTTTGGCTTTGACCAGTTGACTTTTCTGTTGACTTTTTGACTTGATTGACTTTTCGGCTTCGATTTGGCTTTGTCTTTCACAGTCTTTTCCATTCCGAGTCCGGTTTTGTCGTTTTGGCTTTGTTTTTCGTCCTTTTCTTAGTTATCCGTTCCTGCACAATACAATTAGCAAAACAAGCATATATTTGGCATTTTAAGTCCGATTTTGGTTATTTTAGCTCGTTTTTAAAGGTAAAAGGTATGTGTAATTAAGAACATACCACAATGATATTGCTACTGCCTTCTTTTCTAACAATGTTATACAGGATTTTCAAGAAAATTTTGATGATGAGGTAGATGAAAGGTCTAGTAAGGAGTATCTCAGAGACTTAGATATTGAGTTTCATGAAAGAGCTCTTTCAGCAAATTCAAAATGTTTTATAAAAAGAAGAAATAAATTTTCTAGTCAAAAAGTAAATGAAAACACTCAATGTTACAAATGTAGCAAAAAAGGTCATTTTGCAAAAGACTGCTTTTCTAAAACGTCTGAACCCTCTTAGAAATCACCAGTGACTGGTTATTCATCAGTGTCAAAAAGCTTTCAACCTAGATTTACTCCAAAACTTATTCAATCTTCTCAAAACTCAAGTAGTCAGACTGACCCTAAAATTCAGAAAGACTACAAGGCTGAGTATAAGAAAATGAAAGCTAAACTTATACTACTTGAGGCAAATCACTCTACTTCTCAGACCCCAAAGACCTTCCAACCAAAGAACAAAGGTTTAGTTGCTGAAACCTTTGATTGAGATGAAGAAGAGGTTTCAGATGATAAAGAAGTAACTCAGGTCAAGGTACTAATGGCTCTAGCTGATGATGAGCTCACTGTTAGAAAGAATCATGCTCACAATGGTGAATGGATTGACATCACCATCAGAAAGGTAAATATTCTTCTCTCTATGGATGAAGATGCCGATTGGAAATATTACCTCAAATATATCAACATTGATCTCAAGTTTGTTGAAGAGCAGAGATTAAACTTACTTTCTAAGTATAACAAAATTATTTTTGAATTAAACAACTATAAAGATGAATTATTAGTCCTAAAACAAGCTAAGATTGATGTTGTCACTTTTCAAATTCAAAACACTAAACTTACTAAGTTAAATCATGCCCTTCAAGAACAACGCAAGGAGTAGAAAAAGATCAATGAAAAATGACTAGCAAGCTCAAAAAAGGTTAGTCAATGCATCAGTGAGCAAATTCCTCACCAAAAGAAGAAAGTTTTTGGTGGTTGTTCATTGAATCATCATAAAAAAATGAACAAAAATGAAAATCTTTTTGTTCCTGCTTCCATGGGTTATGACCATGAAATGGTCCCAAAATCCAAAGAGTGGGTTGAGAGACTCAATCCTGACAGCAAACTTCCAAACTTTAACACTAGAAGAGTTTTAGTCCCTGAAAGTCAAGCTATCAATGAGTTTCTTTAACTT
>BQNB010130876.1:5958-18867 GCA_026074375.1 Tanacetum coccineum
AGGAGTTCTCAGAATAGACTTTTAATGAAATATGCCAACACCTTTATAGTATTTAGACATAACTTGGTTGACAAATTCCGTGCCATTATCTGTTCGGATGTATCTGACTGTTTTGTTGAGACCAACTTGTATTTGCTTAAGAAAGTTAATGACAAACTCTGGAGTTTCATCCTTTGATCTAAAAAAATTTACCCATGTGAATCTAGAATAGTCATCCACGATGACTAAAATGTATTTCTTCCCATCAATACTTTGTACTCTCATTGGACCACATAGATCCATGTAAAGGGTATGGAAAACTTCCATATTAGTGTTTTCAGTTTTGGGTTTGTGGGAGTACTTCTTGCTTTTTCCAAGTTGACAGGCTGAGCAAAGATGATCTTTTTCAAACCTCAATCTTGGTAAACCTCTAACCAGATCTTTTCGAGCAAGATCATTGATTATGCCGAAGTTTAAATGGTTTAAACGATGATGCCACAGCCATGATTTGATCTTGGATGCTTTTGACAGCAAGCATACTGGAGAGGACTTCATCATATCATCAATCGATATCATGTATAAATTAGTGCTACGACTACCTTTAAGTAAGTCAACGCCATTCATATCACGAACAAAGTAAGAATACTTTTTGAAAGCAATTTCAAGATCAGAATCACAAAATTGCCATACAGAGAATATATTATGTCCAAGTCCTTCCACATAGTATACTCTGGAGATCACACTATCACCAAAAACATAATCTCCATAACCCATGATAGCTCCAAAGTGATCATTCCTGAATCTGACTGTCCCGATGAACTTTTCTACGAAGTTCTTGAGCTTTGAACGATTCCCCGTCATATGTTTTGAACAGCCTGAGTCCAGATACCAAAGGACGACCTGTACGACCTGCATTTGAAAACAGTCGAGTGTGGAGAGTTTGGAATTTCGGTTCCCTAATTTTTGTTGGGGTCCTGTTGGTTAGCAGATATAATAGTACATTTCACAGGAAGCTTAGTTAAAGGGCACTGTTCTCCTAAGGCAAATTTCTTTCCTGTGGGTCTCCATTGATAACCACAATTAAGTTTTCCTAAGGAGAATTTCTTTCCTGTGGGTCTCCATTGATAACCAATATCAGCAATTAGTTTGCCTGTTGCTTTCCAAACCCGCTTGGCCTTTTTCAAACTGTTATCAGACAGTTTGCCTTTTGGTTTCCAAATCTGCTTTCCTTTATTCAAGATAATTTTAACAGTGGGGGTTGCATTCACAGAATTCAAACTTTTTAAAACACACATATCATGATTCACAGAAATCAAGCATTTGTTACACATTTTGCACACAGATTCAGAATTCGAATTAATTACAACACGCTTAGAGCTAATGCTAGAATCAACTCGATTCACTTTTGTCCAAACATACTTATTTGTTCTAGGATGGTCTTCTACTTTCTTGTTATTCACACTCTTAGCAGGCAGGATCCTATTTTTCTTTGTATTGCTTCTAGGCTTTGATCTGCTTGCTTCAGTGGAAGTGTTTACTCTTGTAGAAGGAATCACATGGATATTAGAATGTTGAACTTTCTGGTGTTCTTCGTGTTTCTGTGTGTTACTAGATGAAGTTCCTAGTTTATCATTAAAAGTAACTTGCTTTTTCCTAGTTAAAGGGGTAGATGGAGCCTTGTTATCTCTTTTATTAAAACTTTTCAGGCAAGTGCCAATCACATATTCTAACAATTCTTGAGATAGCTTAGTTTATTGACAAGCATAGTTAAGTGCATTATCTAGTAGTTTAACTACTCTAGCTTCCTCTACAATCTCCCTAACTGTTTTCAACCCTCCCTTAAGATGTTGATAATAGTTAAATGAGCACTCCAATTGTTCTCTAAGGGGAGAGGGATGGTTTAACATCAATTGGCATACATCCAGGCGCAAGAACTATGGTTTGACAAGTCACTAGTGATACAAGACACTTTTGCTTTTCAACTGAGCCATTAGCCTCTCAATTTCATTTAACATGGTATATGTCTTTTCACTAGTGGAGCACGCGTATCTTATGGAGTCATACAATTCCGTTATAATTGTTATTTGAATTTTCATTTCTGCTCTAACACGTTCATTTTGTTCAATAAGAGCAGTGACATCTTTAGCATTATAAGTTTCACAACTTCTGTCATTCATTTTAGAGACTTGAGCTTAGTTTCTAATTACGTTGTCCTTTTCTTGAAGCTGTGTTCTAGATTTTTAATTATGAAAAATAAGTTCAAATTCAGGAACATCCAGAGAAGATTAGATTGTTATTTCCAAAGTTTCTTAAAGGAGTTATATTCTCAATTTGCAAATATAGCTATTCCACTCATGTTATGTTAAAACCTCTATCCATTCATCATGAAAATCTTTTGATTCTCATTTTGTAATTAGAGATCTCCCCCGCTTTAAGATCTAGACAACGTAGATTGTTTCAACGCAAACAGCCACTTGATTCGACAAACAATTAGCAATTAAATTCTCATTTGCAATGAGAAGGTTTTTCCTTTCAATTTTAGCACATTGCTTGTCCACAGTATTCTGGTCCACCTCTGCTGAAATTTGATCAAAAATTTCTTCCATTTCTTTAACTTCTTTAAAGAGAGCCTTTTGAACTCCTTCAAAGTGTTGTTTAAGAGTTTTGAAAAATCGTATGACTTCAGTGAGGTAACATTTTTTGTTTGTTCAAAACCTCTTTCCCCTTCTGTGACACCTGTTGGTGTGATTCTCTTTTTACATGTTTTGTCAAATTCCGTAAAAAGTTGTGTGAGTGTATAAAGATTAATTACATGACTTGACGTTTTGTTTAGGGAGAACCTAGGAAAGTCTTGACATGTGTATTGGTAGATACACATCAAATGTGAAAGTGGGTTTATGAACTAGGCATCAACCTTTTTCCTGTCGATTTTCAATCTTTGGCCAAAATATTTGTTACATGGTCAAATCTCTCTGAGGTGCGAAAATTGCAAGATAGATCTCTTTTGAGTAATATGGGGGTGCAAACTTAACTTTATATTGAACACACTGAGGGCTTTTCATTTTCTCATACATTCTTTTCCTAGTTAACTCATCCCTCCCCCCCCCCCAGCTATCTCAAGAGATTCCTTTGAGTCATCACAACAGCATGTTATGATTGGTCAATGACTACTTTCATATACCATTATAGATGGCAGACTGAACTTGCTTAGCACGTGTTGAGACAAAGAATTTTTGTAGCCAATTGCTACCTTTTTCATTTCACATAAAAACGGGTTTGGTCTAATAAAGCAAGTGAATTTGTTTGTACAGACTGATCTTGTTTTATAATCTATCTTGTACCCTTATCTTTTTAGCTTTTTCATATCTAAAAACTCCTCAATGTGTTTATCTTCTGTTTGTTTAAAATTCTTTTTCAAAATGGTCACTTCTTCCGTCTTTGACTTATATTGGTCAAGGATAGAACGAAGTTGCATTTGTACAGTATAAAGTTCCGATTTTAAAGAAGTTTCCCTTCTATTTCGGTCAGAGATAATTATTCTTATTTGTTCATCAATCTTTTGTTCTCTTTCAGTTAATTCAAACTTTGCCTGTTTTTCATACTCCCCGACCAGTTCCTTATATCTCGCAAGTTCAGAATTCAAGTAGTCTTTAACTACTCTATCCTGTTTATTTATTATCCTACTTTGTACACCCTCTTCATGCATTTCATCGATAATAGATCTCAATGCATCAAATTGTACAGAAGATACATTACTTTGTACAACATGTTCTGTGTTGTCTTCCACATATTGATCATACGAAATAATATTAATATCACTCGTATAATCAGCTTTAGAGTCAACAACGTAGTCTTGTTGTATATTGTTTTGCATCTCATGCACATCATGATGCCCATACACACTATCATGATAATTATCATGATCTTGTACCTCAAATGGAATGTCTGAGTCATAAGATGTCCCGACTTCATTGAAGATTGGATCTTCAGACGTAAGATCGCCATAGAACATGAGTTGTATAGAGCCTCATCAACATCCGAGTCAAAGGCATCAAGTTGATCAGCTTCAAAGACATGATCCACGTTGAGTGCCAAATCTTGCTCTGTTGGATCATCCACATCATCATCAAAGTTGGTGACATGTTCTCCTGCAAGAAACAACAATTGTTCTTCATCCAGAACTGCACCATTCTCATGGCTTTGCCAATAGCAGCACCTTGATCTTGAAGTAGTTTAAATCCTAAGGTCCCACTTTGCCGCGGACATTCTCGTGCTATGTTGCCCAATTCCATTTACAATTGGTACACTTAATGGTTTAGCTTGACCAGGATTCACATTGCCAACTCTGTTCTGACCTCCTGCATTCCCAGCTCCTGCATTGTTCCTCTGAAATGGTCGTCCCTGATTATTCGCAATGTATCTACCACGAACATCCTGAACAACAACTCTACCGTCTTGAACTGAATCTTTTGTTCCTTGCATTGAGAGGTCTGAGTTGATTGTTTTATTGAGGAAGATTTGATTTGTATGATAGGAGTAAAGAGGGAAAGTGATTGGTTAAAACTTTCAATCAAGTTATTCAGATTGAAGAAACTTCCTAGTCCTGTAGAAATTATCAGCAAGAGATGTTGATTAGTTGGATTAAGACATGGATGACTGTATTGGATACTGTATTAATCGACGCGATAAGACACTAGAGCAACGATTCATTAGTTGGTTAATGAACCTTTTACATCATCATTCTGATCTCAATAGCATGCACCTCATGTTCTTTCAAAGTAGACATACAACTGATCCAAAAGTGAAGACTCCTTCAAACTCTGTTTAAGTTGACTTCAGTTTATGAATCTGCTCCATTCAGGTAACTTGGTTGTTCACAAATTTAATTAAGCTGTCATTTCTGTACATGGTCATCTTGATGTTTCTCATGTCATTAATGAGCTTCGTAAACCTAACATAGTAAACATGACGTCTCTCCTTTTATTTGAAGGAAGCGTTCAAATTCATCGTATAATTGTGATTCCCTGTCATCCTTTGTTAACTCAGAACCTTCTAGAATCATCTTCACCTTGTCCCAAATGTCTTTAGCGTCAGTATAGTGGCTGATGAGTGTGTAATTCTATTGGTATACTAAGTAAGAAATCAGCACAATGTCACCCCGCCCCCCCCCCCCCCCCCCCCCCCCCCCCCCCCTCCCCCCCCCCCCACCCCCCCACCCCCCCCACCCCCCCCCCCCCCCCTACCCTTGCTTTATACCCTTTCCTTTTTCTTCAGTCTGTAAGGTATTGTAAAGACTCTAGTACGTTCTGTACACAAGTTGAAGTGCACCCTCGTTTCTTCAGCAACAGTTATGTATGACCCTTCCCTTTTGAAATGTACCTTCAGTAATCGATTTCATGATGTTTTCTCCATTATCTTTTCCCAGACAATACAGATGAATGCGTTGTTTCCAAGAGTCAAAATATGTTCTGTCAAGCATTGGTGGGCGTGTATCGGAACCAACATACTGGATATCTTCCGACATATTAGACATCTTGATCTTGTTGTGAAATGATATCAATCTTGATCGATCAGTGATGTCATATGATGTCCCGACTTCATCGTAGATTGGATCTTCATACATATTAGACATCTTGATTTATTATGAAATGATATCAGTCTTGATCGATCAGTGATAAATGAGACTTGGGTTAAAGAGATGATGTTTTAAAATAATTGTTCTACGGGATTTTACAAATCTAAACTGAAACCGAGAAATAAATATTTCACGGGATTTTACAAAGTAAGACAAACCGTAGAAAAATTAGAATTTGGTGACAAAATTTAACATATTTCGCTTGGAAAAATATTAACATATTTCGCTTGGAAAACTGTCATATTACGCTTGTAGAAAAACTAACATATTTCGCTTGAATAAGTGTCATATTTCGCTTGAAGAAAACCTGTCATATTTTGCTTGATTCAAACCTACATATTTACTTTATTCAAACTTACATATTCCGCTTCCTTCAAACCTGCATATTCCGCTTCCTTCAAACAGATAGCCAACTTTGAGCAAAACACAACTTTTTCCAACAAAATCACCAAAACACACCCTTTTTGACGTTGAACCTTGATTATTCTTGCATAACTAGTTACCTTATGCCTAGATCTTGCTTAAAAACATAACAATCAACACATCTAAGCACAAAAATCTAGGTTTTGATTTTCAAACCAAGAACCCAAAAAGTAACTTAAAAACATGATCTAATCAAGATCAAAACGCACATAAGCTCACAAAATCACCACATAGCTCTGATACCAATTGTAGGATATCATATTTTACAGCCCCGGTGATGATTCTTGGATTTGGCTAGTTTCTAGAGAGAGAAACACATGGAGAGATATTTTCTAGTGAGAGAAACATGTGTGTAAAATAGAAAATAAATAATGACTAGCTACCTCTTCAAAAGTTGGAAGAGGTATTTATAGTTCTTACAAAATATAGGGTATTAGTACCCGGTTCAAAACCGAAAATCATACAATTAACTATTAAACTATGAGCTATAATAAACACTAAAAAACACGGGGTGACCGAGTCTTTTTCCAATATCTAACAGTAGCCTAATATATCTCGGAGTGTCTTGTCTAATGCTTCGAAGGCGTATTTCTATGTCATCGGGGCTTCATCCCAAATGATGAGTTCTACTTGTTGCATGAGTTTCACTAAGTGGGTGTTCTGTTTTATTCCACAGGTGCTATTTTCTAATAGTTCAAGTGGAATAACAAACTTGCTATGAGCAGTCCTGCCGCCTGGCAGGAGCAGTGAAGCAATACCTATTTTAGATGTGAAAAATAGGGTGAGGTGTGTATTATAGTTAGGATACTACATATACAGCTACTTATTTCATTTATAGTGGGTCACCTGAAGAAGCGACAGCTAGTACAATTTTCAGTTCTGATCTTAGTCTTGAAATGATTATCTTGTATAAAAACGTCTTCCTAGTACCCCCTGGTCTATAAACAAAGTGAAACTGGCCTTTCTTATTATGAACTGAATCTACCACCTCTTCATAGATTAACCGCTGTTCAGGGTTTAACTGTGGGTAGAGTTCCTGGTGTTGAATCCTGCTTTTGTTCATATCAAAGGCCCGAGCTTCCCTTAATAGACGGTTATCTACGCTTGTTAGCAATGCAGGGTTAGGTTGTGGCATGTCTATAAATTCTGATAAGGCCCTTCCATTTGTATTCAAGAGGTCTTGAATTTCCATGAGACAGTAGTTCTGAATTTGTTCGGTGGTTAGCTGCAACTCAGTGTACATAAAAAGAAGGCGTTTTTATGGAGAATGTCTTTGGATAAAACTTCCCAGTTTTCCTCCAATAGTTTTAGGGGCTGGCTTACGTCATAGAATAGTAAGATTGTCAAAACAGGTCACGTAGCCCACAAACTTGCTTCTTGTATCGCCCGCATCCATTCCTTGTCGTCATTTAGCAAGCCATATGCAAAACACGCCTCTTTGAATATGGCACATATTTTGTCGTTAACTATCAGGAGGTGTTCGAATTTTCGGAGGCCCCTTACAACATTCAAGAGCATTCTTAGGAAATAACATTCCCCTGCTGACGGGGTTGAGTAAACAATCCTACCAATACACTTTCTTTGCTTTCGCGGCTTCTACTTTTTTTCTTGATCGTGCCACACATAATGTTTTGGAATCTGGGCATACGTTAGGGTTCTTGCGGGGGGATGCCGTTCATTTAAGTCAAACCAATCAGTAAACATTGTTACATCTATACCTTCTTTCTGAAGCAGAGCTGGCAAACAGTCAGTATCGTGCAAAGTCATAGGCTGTTGGTTCTGCAGATGGAAGTTTAGTTTCATGACTGACGGATATGAGTGGTGGATGTCAAATGAAAAGATTCGCCATACTGCTTCACATGGCGCTAGGTAACTATAATTTAGGTAGGTCTTAATCTCATCGACCACCGTGACTTTTTGCTCTACCATACCCTAGCCTTGCTAGACATTTTCTTATATGACGATTGTTGCTCTATCTGGCCCTTTATTTAGGTACATAAATAAGTACTTAATTGCTTTAGATCTATTACACCATTCGACGTTAATGTGTGCCTGGTATTTGAGCAACATATAATGGGTGTATGGGAAAACATGTTTGTTATCAAATGTGAAGTTACCCTTTTTTACAGAAACTTTATCATCTCTTCGCCTGTAAATAAGGTATCTGTCCTGATCAATGACTGTTTCTACGTAGAAAGGTTTTGGAAAGTGTTTTAAACACTCCCCTTCTATGTTACATGTCGCCGCTCGGTTATCTTTTCCACATGGTCCGTGCAACATGTAGTCTGACACACCTTTGTATCCTATTGGATTAGTTGTTGGAGATGGGAGCTCCACTGAAATGATATAATCTACGTTCGTTGCTGCCTTTCATCTGTAGTACTCCTCGAACCATAGCAAAATATGTGCGTGGGGCAGTCCTCGTTTTTGGAATTCAATAACATACACAACTATGAAAAAGTGAAATAAAAGCAGAAGTTGTTGGTTGTGTAGGCGTAGAAATAATATACATCTAAATCAATTTAGGTTAATGGTCGTTACCTGCGCGGGTAGCTCCAAAGACATGGTTCTTAGTTAGATCGTCTAATAATTCTGTTAGTTTTAGTTTAAACATCCTTACCCCTACTTCTGGACTATGATGGGCCCTCTTGCCCGGGATGTATGCTAGCATTTCAATAATTTCAGGCCACTTTGGGTTTGAAGTGAATGTGATAAATTGGTTTGGGTTGCCATATGCGCGACATAATGCCATTTCATCTTGATAGTTCTGCATCATGTACCTTGGACCGCCTGTAAAACTGATAGGTAGCACGATTCTTTTACCCAGGCCTGCGGCGTCTGTGTCACCCCTTGTAATTGCATCGACAACATTGTGATACAGATCTACACGTAGGGTGTCCTGGTTTTTTCGCGTCCAACTAAGCCTTTGTTCTTCAATTACAGTGAATGTGTCTCCCAAATACTGCTAAAATAACCTTCCACCTCTATGTAGAGTTGTCCACAGATCTTTTCTGTATTGAATGACGTATGCATAATACTCTTTCATTGTGACATAATCCCTGGCAGTCTTTCGCTTCCCTTTGTTAGTAAGATACGGGATCTGTTCATGATAGCCATCTTCTCTATATGGGAATAACAAAGGGTATTGTAGCACCATGTAGGATGGGTGTAACTCTAAAATTCTTTTGGGTGGACTGTCTTTTTGGCAAACAACTATATCTCTTGTAGGTTCACCATCACCAAAATCATTTGAGATCAGGGCAGCTACTTCTGCGATAGTCGGTGCATTGTATTGTTTTGAACTGGTTCCTTCGGACAACAGGTACAATTCTACATTGACAGATGCGTTTGCATGACACCAATCCCTTGCCATCCGAAAAGCTTTGGCAATGGCACTGTTGGCATCAAGCATTCTTATCAGACTGCCAACTATTGTCCCATCCACTCCCTCTTCGCTGTCAGTATCCATAAAAGCACATAACCGATTTCAAATTTCGTTGTGGGTATCAAAGAACCACAGCTGAGCATACCTTGGTTGGGTGCCCGCTGTAGGTAGGAGAGATCCAATCCTGTGATAGTTCTGTCTATTGATGCGGAATGTATAAAGACCCCTCCCCTTGTTAATTGAATGGTCTATCTTGGCTCCAAAGGATGTAAAGCAGAACATACCATTATAGACCCTAATGAGGTCCCTAAATGTGGATGTTGCTGGTTGGGTGTAGTCAAGCAGCCTCTTTAATGGTTCAGGTGTGTCCTTAAATCGAGGGAGCAAGACTTTACCTTGTTGGCAGCAGAGTGAAAATGTTGGGACTTGATCCTTGTTTCCTTTGTTATTTCTTTCCTCATACCACATTGTTGCATTGCAGTTTGGACATGCGTAAGTTGGACCTCCTAGGCTATGATAGGAAATTTCAACACCTGGGATTAACATCACATGATGCGTATAAGTATATTAGTATAAACAATAATCGCACATGAGGTTTTTTTTGGTAAAAGAAAATTATGAATTAGCGACCTTACCTGATGAGGCTAAGGCGGGTGGTTTCCCTGTGTTTTTGTATTTATTTCTTTTCCCTATGTCTGAGGGGAAAAAACATGGAAAAGGTTAACAACTGGAATAATAAAAACATTTTCAACGTTATGGTTTATAACGTGAGTGAGTTTTTTTGTCTTTAAAATAATACATTACCCGTGGTTGTTCGTCTTGTTTTGGTAGTTTCACCATTAGTAGGAGTAACGATTGCTTTTCCTTTGAGATTGGCAGTTATTCTCTTCGATATGCATACTGCACCTAATTCCGTTAACTCATTTCAGTTGGAGTTAACTACTAAAGCTGTAATCCTTTCTTTTGGGAATTAACTTGGTTCTTTTTAAATTATCTCATTGCCTGTACTTTTGCAACCTGGTTCGGGAGGTGCCACATTACGTGCATTAGCAAATGTTTTTCCTTTGAGATTGGTCGGTGGTATGTGCTTAATTACACATACCATTCTCCATTAATAACGGACTTAAATGACTAAAAACGTACCAAAAATACATTATATTTGTATGTTTTGCATTTGTATTGTGCAGGAAACGGATATTCAAGAAAAGGAACAAAAAGAAAGCCAAAAACAAACAAATCCAAGCACGGAATGGAAAGGACAAAGTCAAAAGTCAGCCAAGTGAAAGAAAATATAACTTGAGGGGCTAAAACTGCCAAACCTCAAGTTGTATTGCAAATGATAAAAAGCAAGGGTCAAGTTTTGCAAATAAAGTTATAAGAAAGGAGGGGCCAAAGCTGCCAACTTGCCCAAACTTCATTCTTCCCGCCCAAAACAAAACCCAGGTGCAGAGTAGGGATGTCGTCCCATACTTCTACCCTGCAAAACCACTCGACACCCTAGCCAAAATCATTTCATCCACCCTACTATTTCCCCCCAGCTGTATAAAGTCCATGTTGGCAATCCCTCACCTTTCCCAAGTATCTTTAATGGCTGAGATTGACTCCAAAGAAGCACAAAAGAAATCAAAGGCTGGGATTTGCTTTAAGACTTACCTCACACAACAAGCACACTTGTCTTTGCTCTCTCCAAAGAAGCACAAGCTGCAAGTCCAAGAGATGAAGACTTCGGCTATAAATAGAGCTTTTTGTAAGCCTTTGAGGCATCTAGTTAGTTTTTAATTAATTTTTAGTTTTTAATCCTAGCTTAATTTTTAAGTCATTTACAGCTTTTACTTTCAGCTTTGTAACACTTTCAAGTTTTAATGCAAATTTGAGTTTTTAAGTCAATTTACAATACCAGTGTTAAGTTTCTTAATCATATTGTTTTGTGTTCAAAAAGCTCTCACCACAGCTTACTTATAAGCTGTTTTCATTAAGTAAAAATAAAAAGTTAAGTAGTTAAGAGAAAATCACAAATATCACTCTCAAATATACCACAGCTTATGTTATGGATGATAAGCCAGTTCTGGATGGGCTTATGGACTCTCACTAGCTTGTTTTATGCAAGCTAGAGCTTGTAGATTCATTGTTTGACCCTGTTTTGAGCAAGGGTGTTGTAAGTTTCTCTTTTTCTTGTTTTTCTTATTGACTGTAGAACTGCTTATAGTACTTATTTGTTACTTATGTTTACTTATTTGTGCTTTATCAGTATGTTTAATGCTTATTTTGCTTAGTTGTTAGTTTAAAAACAGTTTGTATCAATTTCTTACTTAGTACTGTTAGTTTATTTGTTAAAACTGTTAGTTTTGAGTTAACACTGCTAGGACAATTCAGCTTATTTAAGTGCTTATTCTTGATTAAAGTCTTCTTATAAGTGTTTTAATTTGTTACTTGATAATCTGTTTTTAATCAGTTTGAAATAAAAATGATTTTTGAAAACTTTAAGAGCTGTTTGAATCAAGCAGTACTAACTCCAAGTTAGTACTGCTAGTTCATTTTCTTGGATTTCAAAGGTAGCAGTACTAACTCTAAGTTAGTACTGGTAGTTAAAACTGTTAGTACTGGTAGTTCATTTTAGCTTATCAGCTTATTATTTCAGCTTGTTTAAGATTTCCTTAGCTTTTTAGAGTAGATTAAACCATTTTCCTTTACTGTTTGCTTATTTAAGCTTATTTTCCTTTTTAAAGTGTTTTCAATAATGTATCAGTTTGTAGCTTTTTAGCTTATTTGTCATTTTAGTTTATTCTAGTGCTTATTCTTATTACTAAGTGCTTATTAAGGTTAGGTGAATATCTGTTTTAGCTTATTTGCTTATTTCTTGTTTAATTGTGTTTTGTTAAGGCTAGCAGTATTAACCTTAAAAGGCTACCACTACTAACTTATAACTACTAGTACTAACTCCAAGTTAGTACTGTTAGTTAATACTGTTAGTACTGTTGTGTTTTTCCTGCTTATTTAGCTTAATTGCTTGCTGAATTTGCTTATTTAGAGTTAGTCCAGCTTATTTTGTTTTGTCTTATCTTTGTGTGCATTTTCTTATTAGGTTTAGTGCCCAATCTTATCCTTATCCTTGTGACATTCAAACATCAATCATCAATCGTCTCTCGATTTTCCATTTCCAGCCTCGTTGGGACATAACGACCCGGGAACTCTCTATACTACTTCTCGGTTTTATTGATTTTGTTTCTAAACTATTTTTACTATATATCTTTTATATTTTATTTTAAGGTGTAGTTTGTAACGAACCAATCTCCACGTGACTCCTAGTAGTTTAGTCCCATTAGTAGTTCCTTTTATTTTGATCATGTAGTCACACAACTGGCATGTTGGTTAGTTGATCTAGTACTTGTGCTTGTAATGACCTAGGCCATGTTTAGGTCACGTTTTGTAAAACACTACAACCTTGTACTAATTTTGGGTGCTTAATGACTATGGCTACTTTGATCTT
>BQNB010130879.1:4314-18867 GCA_026074375.1 Tanacetum coccineum
GAATTGTTCATATTGTTGAACCAAAAGGTCGATCTTATTATCTTTGACTTGGCTATTACCTTGATGGGTGATTAACAAAGTTTTCCAAATTTCTTTTGCCGTGTTACACATAAAAATTCTTTCATATTCCTTTCTAGGTAAGGCGTTGTAAATAACCATTTTAGCTTAATTATTTTTCGGAAGTCTCATTTTGAGATCATCAGTTTGTTTTTCAAAATGGATAACCTCATCTAATTCGGTTTTCGGATTTTGTATAATAGGTTGAAAATCACCATCGGTAATAACATGCCAAAGATCTAGATCTTTTGATTTAACATATGTCTCAAATCTATTTTTCCGATAAATAAAACTATCATTTTCAAAAAGTGGTGGTCTTTACATGGATTGCCCTTCTAGATATTTGTTGAAATCCATAGATCAATCCAAGCTTTAAAATACAGTATATTTTAAAAATATTGAGTGGCCCTGGCTCCTGATACCAATTGTGGAAACTAGAAGGGGGTTGAATAGTTTACACGTTTGTTTTACGTTTTAAAACTTTACTTTCAAAAATGTTTAGATCCGAGTTATATGTTTAACCAATTCACAATATGAACATTCAATAACTATCTAAACTAACACTAGATAACAATAATAATAATGTAAAAGATAAGGAACGAAACAACCAAACCAAGACACCAAGATTTTATAGTGATTCGGCTACGAAGCACCTCTTCGTCCTACTCCACTCCTCGAGTATCCGACTCGAGATTTCAATATGTCAACAAGCTCCCTTTAGGTGGAGAAAACCGTTTACACATCGCTTAGTTATTTTCCGACACTAAGCTAAATGTTGAGTCCTAATCTTAGCTAGAACCAATCTACTACTTCACAAGATATACACACTCACAAGATCTACAATATCGGATCTACACAATATCTAAATCCCACAAATACACAAGATAAATACAATAGAGATTTGGTACTTATAAGAAAAGATGAGAGATAATTAATTAACACTTCGTTTCCTGACGAATACGAGTGTTCTTATCTTGCACTTGATAGAGAGGAGAGATGAGAAGAAGAAGATAAGATAAGATCAATTGAAACAAGATCTAAATGTTAGTGATCAAGAATTTTAGTGAGAGGAGGAAGTTTTAGAGAGAGAGAGAAGAGACTAAAAAATTTCGTGCAAATAAGAATGTTTTTCTGCTGGGAATGAAGCAGTATTTATAGACAGAGAATCCCAACGGTCATCTGGTGGCGGTCTCGGCGGTCCCAAATATATAAGGGGGCCGCCAGGCCTATAAGGGGGCCGCTACATAGACTCTGCTCTCTTTTTTGCCTTTTTGTGGGGAATGTTGTATCTAGTGTAGAAGCTTTCGTTTTCGGGGGAAAATTTAAATTTCAAATTTTATGTTTTTAATAAAACTTTTCTTTTAATTATAAAATATTTTGTAAATGTATTTTTAAGAAACTATTTTTGTAGAATTAAAAGTGAGGATTAAGAGAAAAATATTTTCTTGATCACTAATCATGCTTAATGATTTTGTTTGTTCATACCTTAAGTGATTACTAATCTTAGAAAATGAAATTTTACGATTAATAATTTGTAAACATTTAATTTTATTTTGAACGTTTTTATATTTTGTTATTATCAAAACTTTAAGAGGTCGAAAAATATAAATAACATTTTTAGACATTATTTTGATTAACAATCTCTTCCTTTTTGATGATGACAAAATATAAACTTATTTTAAATAAAATTAAAGATGTCAAATTATTAAACGAGTTATGTTCCATTTCTCCCCATTTTTATCGAATCCAAAAAGAATGATCATCGAGTTGTTAAAGGAAGAAAGAAATCGACGATATCAACACTCCCCCTTGATGTATGCTCCCCCTTGTTCGGGGCACCAAGGGATCGATCTTACGAAATTTGTTTTGCTACAAAACAAGGTTAAAAATATAAATGCAAGACAAGTATATTTTAAAGTAACACATTGTATTTAATTCAACAAAAGTAGAGTTTCATTAAACCAACAAGAAACTCATACAATAGCACATCCAACTAATACATTCATGCAAAATAAAACTAGAGCTAGTACAAGATAAAGAGAAATAATACTACTTAAGTCCTAAATGATTCATTATTCATAGAGAATGACTTTTTGAGCAAAAGGTTTGGGGTGACACGTTTGTGAAAACGTTTAAAGACTTTTCAAGGTGGAGGTGGAAAGTGTGGGGTGATTGCGGTAGTGAGAAGATATTCAAGATGAGCATGTTACACACCCTTAGTTAAGCATCTACAAATAGGAAAAGGATATTTCTTTCTACTAACTGTGCCTACAAAATGAAGATTATGTAAGAAGATATAGCAGTGCTCATATTAATATAAAAACAAATATTTAAAGTTATTTTAGTTGGTAAATAATTTTCTAATCAACTTATTTTTGCAATTTTACTATAGATTCATCTAAAGTAAAGATATCACTGTTCTAAACCGATTGGCTACGCCTACGCACACAATCATTTTGGATAAACTATGAATAAATTAAAACATGTATGCATAAGGTTTTTTTTTAAATCCGAAAGTATAACCATTTAAGACACGCCATATTTTATATTTTTAACCAACAATAATACTTACTAAAAAAATTAAAGAAAAACCCTATTATAACTAGTCTTACACTAAGGGGTGTTTTTTTTTCCTTTTTGTAAAAGGATCCTAATTCAACAAAGTGTCTTAACTAAGAGCAACTCTAATGGTGAGGTTTTTAGATGACTTTTTACTATTAAAAAAAGCTATTCTATAACTTGAAGCATTGTAACAAAAGGTTTACAAACAACTTTTTGATAAAGACTTGCTGTATGGCAAGCGTTTTATAGAAAGTGATCAAACTATTTTTATTAATTGTCTAGTTTGTTGAGTGTTCATCTTATACCCCTCATTTCAACATATTTGTATCACTTTTTATCATTTCCATATCAGTTGCATTTTACCATTTACTTTTTTTCATCAGTTGCTTTATCATTTCAACAGAATGCATCATTTCAGCATAGTTTATATATACACATCCTCTCATTCTGCATAATTTTATATGCCTCAATTATGTGTGACGACGACATCGAACAACTTTTAGCACAAGTAAATGAATTCATCATCGAAGAATTAAATGACGATACCTTCTCACAGTTGCTGTTGATGCTTGCAGAGAAAGAACTTCGTGATGAAGCCGAAAGGTCAAGCCGACTACGTATTCAACGAGGTCGAGAAGAGGGACACTGCCGTCTTGTTGCGGATTACTTCTGTGATGAACCAGTTTTTCCACCGTGCAAGTTGAGACGAAGGTTTCGAATGAATAAAGTATTAGTTTGCTTTTCAGTATGTGTTATATTCTCTGTCAATATTCCTCTTTATGTGTCTTTGCTTGTCAAGTATGTAATTATTGTTAGTTCGCCATGATCACCTCGTGTAATCACAAGTATATACGTGAGAGACTCTAACAATCATGAGATAACTCTAGAATATAACTATAATTCCTGCATACAATAATCACGTCTATAAATAAGATCAGCAGATTCTATATCTGTCAGCAGAAATGAGAACATGACCAGCAGGAACATAATCAGCAGGAACGGCTTCTAAGTCTTCCAGCATAAACTCTATAATATAACCAGCAGAAACACTACTTGAACTGCCAGCAGAAACCACTTAATGCCATCAGCAGAAACGAACATCTCTAACAGCAGAAACGACACTTAGTCGTTTTCAATAATTCCCAACAATTATCACAATGAAGATCAGTATATTCTATTAAAATCACACCTCAATGCATACTCAATGTTATAAATCAAGCATTTGATTAGTAAAAAGATATAGCAGTATAAAGCATGAGCATTTCATGTCAACAATGTTATAAATCAAGCATTTGATTAGTAATGGAACGCGGGAAGCATAAATGAGGATCAAACAAAGAGAAGAAAGACTACAGCGTCGGGTAGTTACACCTCATCATCGGACGGACAAACAAGCATCAACATTGAAGATGAGGAAACTCAAGTTCGTCCCATTGGCAAAAAAAAAGCAGCTAGAAAACAAAAGGGAAAAGGAACTACATCAAGCGCCGAAGTAAATGACGGATTAAGAGATTTAATTAACAATACTAACACGATGCGGATGGCTCGGATAGATGAGGTAAATGAACACATCAAAGAGATAAAGGAATCATACAAATCTTCAAAGAGAATAGAAGAACTACGAATCCTATCGCAAAGTACACAAGGCATGACCGACGAACAACTAGGGTATCATAACATGTTGTGTAGTGAAATTAAAGCTAAATATGGAATTTAGATTTAGTTTTACCTTTTTAAATGTCATATGTTCTACTATTTGTTATATTATTTATGTTGGTGTAATTTTCTGCATATATCATGCATGAACCATAGGTTAATTTGCATATTGAGGAATTTTGTATATGTCATGCATGAACAACTAGCATGGATAGTGGCAATTAAAAACAAACTAGCATATTGAGGAAATTTTTGCATATGCCATCAGCACAACAAAACAAGTAGCAATTATACATTTACAATCTAGACCATTTTATAAAAGTATGCATACATAAGGGTAGTTTAGACAAAATATGTGTGAAAAGCTTTTGAAAAGCTTTTGTGCATTAGAGTGTATTTGTATGAATGACTTTTTGTAATATAAAAGTTATGAGAAATTAATTGTCATAAATGAGAAAAGTCTTTGATAGATTGAAGCATTGGAGATGCTCTAAGGAAGCAGTACTAAGTTAAGCTAGTACTGCTGGTAGAAGTGTAACTGTTAATACTGGTAGAACTTCATTTCATTCTCAAAATTTATTGACCACTACATCAACATGTGGTCAATTATAAGATCAAGTTAATACTAATACTTAATAATACATGACAGAAAAGTTAAAAACCATCCAGAAACTTCATCCATCAACAAACTTCATCCATCAAACCTTCTCCTTCCCCTTTCCTGTGTTACCAGCACCCCTTATACCCATTTTTTTCACCATGGTAGCCCATGTAGTCTTGCTAGGAAGTCCAAGGACAGCATTGAAAATGGGGGTAGGGCTTTTGACAATCTTTTGACAATCTTCATCTTCCTTATCTGTTTCTGCAGGAAACTCATCAACTCCACCTTCTTCTGGGAGCCAAGTACCAACATAGCCATACCAATCTATCAAATTTTTTGGAACAGTCCTAGGTCTTTTGGCAGACCCAAAGGGAGGAATTGAGGGCTTTGAAGATCCCTCAATGCCCTTTTCAATACTGACAGCATCACTTGAGTCACTTAACTCAATTACTTCCACTTTCTTTGACATGTTGAAGGGAGGAATACAGACTGTTTTTAGGGTTTGTAAGGCTAAGTGTTTATGAATTGGTGGTGTCAAAGGTGTGGGTTTTTATAACAGAAACTAAGTGGTTGGGAATTTACACATAGTAAATGAAGTCTTAAAGTTACTCAACTACATTCACTTCCCTACATTTACTCCACTGTCACAACTCAACCACATTCACATTAAACCTAAGTACCTTTAACTATGATGCCTATGACTTTTAATAGTCAAATGGATTAGTGACTATGTGCTTCTTTTGTTTAACAGTGTATATACAAGTGCTTTTCACCCAAACGAATTCCACAAACCTAGACACAAACAAGTGTAACATAAGATGGCTAATAATATTTCATTCATTCACCCAAAATCCATCATACATTGTGAGTCACATATGACCTTTACATTGATTACTTAGGCCAAGATGTAAACAATTAAAACAGAAACAAACACTAACCAACTAATCTTCAAGTACTTTTTAAGCTTTGCAACTTCATTTGTCAATTCTTGAATGGAAGCTTCATGCCTGTTTCTAGCCCTAAGCAATCCAGGAATGATTTGAATAGAACGAGGACACATTGGTGGATCAACCCAACCAATCCACCTACAACATGGTCCCTGTTTGATGCAACCATAGAATCTTCGACCTGGATGACCATCACTCCACGAAGTCTTGATAACAGCTTGGCGACCACACGAGCAAAAAGCCATCTGAATTGATTTAGGGTTTTTTTGATTTTTTGGTGTTCTAATGATTTGATGTGGGGGTTTACGATTTGTGTTTAGATAGTGAAATAAAATTAGGGTTTATGAGGATTGGGGGTGTTCATAAGTGTGTGAAACTGATGTGTGTTGAAGAAGGTGTTAAACATAGATAGTGAAATAAAACCATAGGGATGATGTGTGTTACTAGTTTCAACGCGAAAGGACCAATTTACCCCTCGTCCGTTAACACTTAACTAGCAAAACTAACGATAGGGATGGTGTGTGTTACTAGTTTCAAACTTAGGGATGCTTGGTGTATTTAATTTGAGTTAGGGACGATCTGTGATTTTGGGTCAAACCATAGGGACGATTTGTGAAATTTTTTCTTTATATAATCTTCCATAAAACGCAATCCCAAACTCCCACTTAGTTTTGCAAGTGATTTGTTGCAACTTCCATCAATTGTCTTAAAACGAGGTGTTATTACTTGTTATTCTGCAGAATCTTAACATGGGAGGTGGTGAAGGGTTTGATGCAGAAGGTACATGTTCACCTAATTCTTTTGGGAATTGTGATACCATTTTGTTGTTGTATTAACGCCTGTGTGAACATTTGCAGGCGACGAAGATGATAGCGACACTGAAGCAGAGGAAGTTATTGGTACGCAGGAAGTTTCATCACCTGTTGGTAGTTATGGTATTTTTGATCAACTATATATAGATTCAAAAGCTGATGTGCAGTGGTGATCTAGTAGTGTTGTTGACATCAGTTATAGTCAGTACTAGTTTATCTTGAAATACGATGCCCGTGGCCAAAATTTTATAATAAAAAAAAATCATCTTTTCAGCATATGCTAGTTCATGTAAGCCGGTGTATCCATTATCAGCTCATATGCTAGTTCAATATTGTCCTAAAAATATTACCCATTTGGTCGATAATATTGACAAAAATACCAGTACACAACCAAGTGTATAATATTATCAGCAAAAATAAAACACGACGATGAGCAAAAACTCCAATAGTTGCTGTCATTTGGAATGACGGAATATAGTAACATCCACATCAATGTATCCAAACATGGCAATGTGCAACTGAAACACAATAAACAGCTTAAACATCTCGGTGGGAGCTTCATAGAAGTTACGGATTTCTACTGTCAGGAAGTGTCATAGATAGTAGTTCAGAAGGAGGACGCAAAGTGCATACCATCTCCTTTGTCTTTCCAAAGTACACCTGAAATTGCCACATCAACAGTATATATATACTAACACTGCATGAACCTTAAAACGGTAAATAAACTGAAGATGACAGCGGACAAAAGTGGAATACCTGGTCAAGTTGATTCCTCAACTTTCCCTCCAATTCTTCAATCATTTTCCCCATGTTGCACAGATGACCATCTTCCACTGAAAGGTCTGCTTTCATCTACACAAATGTTTTAAGCAGTGTAAGAAACCAACTTTAGTAATGTGTGAAAGGTATATTTACGCACAATTCTGGTGAATGTATATGCTACAATATATAGCCAGGTATAAGTATTTAATGGAACTGTATTTTTTCTGAAGTTTTTTAAAAGAGCTGTTATTACTTATTTGTGCCAGGTGTGATATGAATAAAGATTGGTCCATGTTTAACATACGCTAGACTCTAGAGAACGTTAGTTCAACCCATTTATAGGTGAACACATGATTTAAATTATGCTTCTCTGGCGGGTCAACCAGGTAAACATAAAATTAGCTATAGAATGTGATCAAATTCCTACAGCGTTATATTTCAGACACTATATTATCATTCCAGTTATATAATTTCTTTCTCACATTTAATAAATGTCTTATGAAATTCAAGAAAAATAGAGTGAGAGTGTGGGCCGACCCGGCCTATTTTGATCAGTGCTGAAAATGACTTCACTTTTAGTTTTTTACTTGAACCTGTTAAACAACCCACCTTTCGCACTTATTTTTACATACTGGAAACGACTCTTGTTTGCTTATTTACAAGAAAACCAGGATTTCCTGCTTGAGCCTTTATATTTCCTGTTTTCGGGTTATAAGTTTATATTGTTAACAAAGGTGGACCCTTTTTAAGAAAACGTTGATAACAAGGAACATTTAAGAACTTTATGTTCATGCATTTATGATATGGTCTTAATTTTCATGTGCACACAACACAATTTGAAGTCTAATTTCTCAGAGCACATAAAAAATCACGCAGATGCATCATTAATGAATTACCTGTCTACGAATTGACCCGGACAAATTAAATGTGCCAGATGTGTCGCACTGTAGGCAATGGCATGATTATAGATACTTGTTAAGCTGTGCTGAGCCATTTTTCCTGTCTGGCCCCACCTAAAGAATAACGAGCAATTTCAATGACACATAAAGTTTCAGATAACGAGACATTTATATTTCAACCCGACACAAGAGTGATGAGTAAAGAATACCTGGATAACATGTATAGCCTAGCCTCGTTTACCATGTGCATACTTTGATCCGTCTTTATATCAAATATAATTTTCAAATTAGTTCATGTAAAAAAAGGACTAAGAACTACTTCGGACAAAAGAAAAACCTTTTTTGATTAAAAAGCAGGCCACGAAGCCTTCATTGTCATCCTCTTCCCATAAATAAACTGGTGATATGCCACCTTCATAATACCTAACAGAAAGATACAAACCATTTTCCCAAATTAGTTGGCTTAAGCAACAAAGATATTAAAATTTAAGACGAGGTGAGTAAAGGACCTCACTGGTCACAATATATTGTAAACACTTCATTTGGCTTTTCAATTCGAGCCTTCCTTAATTCCTCTGATGGATACATCCCGTCGTCCAAGTGAGGATGAAATTTATTTGACCAAGGTGATCTGCAAGAAAAGATAAAATATAAGGTCCTAAATCAATATGACGATATCAAGAAGTGTAACAAGCGGTCAATGCTGCATTGATGAGAATCATCATTACTGAATACAATTTAAGCATTATAATTTACCTGTAAGAGTCTGCATCTCTGTTGTATTCACACAATATGAATTCTTTCCCACTATCCTCGTCACATAAGACCTGTTTTGCATATTAACAAGACTGAGTGAAGTTGCAAACGAAAAAAGAATACAAAGGTCTACAGAAGGATGCATCCATGGTAGACAATTACATGCAGTATGCGACAATACTTCACTGCTGCATACTTATTTGATTACGACAGAAAGCATACTGAACTGACAAAAATACAGCAATTACGAAAATGTCAACTTCCACTATGTGCTCTATTCTAAAAACCTTCACTATTTTCCTTCGCCAATGAGGCAATAGCACGAATCCTATATTTTTCTTACAGGTTTCAAAATTTCCATCGTTCTTTATAACGCAAGCTAAAATAAAGGCACACAGCAGCGTTTGATGAAGCATTATTATGGCGGGCAGCTCTAAATATATCGTTCCTAAGTTTCCAAGTAGAGAAAAGATAGCTACAAGCAAGGTTACGAGTACTACACAGTAGTCCCTTACATACTAACAACTCAACGGGCCCCATATGACATTAAGCCGAGCAAGAAATAAAGTTAACAAGCAAGGCTATCTCTTGCTGCAATTAGACGCAAACTTAAGATAAATGCTAACATAGCTTGATACTGATTATAAAGCACGTGCCATATGTAACATAGCTCTCACATCGCAACTACTATTGTCACAATTCGTCTATTACTATCTCTATTATCCTTCATTTGTGGTCCAGAACATCTTCACTACCACTACACCTACTCTTACCTACTTCACCCAAATCACAAATCCTCACTCGGTCATTTAACAATCCAAAGGCAACAGAATACAAATCTCTAACAAAACTAAAAACAAGCCGGAATATCAACGAGCTTGATATAGTAGATTAACACATACAAATCGGTCATTTCATCAGCAAACATGACATACAAATTGAAATCTCATTAACTACATCACTACTTCATTTCATCAAATGTAACCCAACTCATCGATTTTCACAAATCCTCACTGAATCATCTAACATTAACACAATACTAAGTCCATGCAATTTCTGTTATTCATTTAAAACAATGGGACCTAGCACAAACCCAAAACAGTTGTAATTCCTAACACAAAGCATCAACAAATTTTTTTTTTTAAATGTAGAATTAATGAACTACTCGTAGTATATAACCAAAAAAAAAAAAGTTAAAGCTCATCAATCTCATTAACATACATCAATTACTATTCTTTTTTTGATAATGTAACCATGGTTTCCGACCTTTAATCCACAGGGTTTGAACCCACCGCCACACGGACTCAAACCGGGTAAAGCCCTCCCTTTTCAGGAGATTGGCGTGACCACTTTAGGGCTGTTTGCACCTAGCAGATCTTAAAGCTCTAAAATGTGCGAGGTCTGAAATTGTAGGTACAACCAACCCTAAAGTGGTTACGCCAATCTCCTGAAAAGAGGAGGCTTTACCAGGTTTGAGTCCGGCCCCGTGGTCGGAAACCATGGTTTAAAAAAAAGTCATTTTGCCACTAGGCGAGTGAATAATTACTAGTCTTTATTTGGCCGACTAAATCAGGGGAGGAGCTAGAAAGTATTGCTCCAGGGGGGCTAATTAAAAAAAAATATTGGCAAGGAGGGCACATGCCCCCTCCTTGTCTCCGCCTCTGCGACTAATACACGGGGTTTGAACCCAAAACAGGTAAAGTGATGACAAGTATTGAACAGCACAAATGAATGAATCAGATATATATAAAAAAAAGTGTTTATAAACCTGAAGAGGTTGGTCGATTTGAGAGAGGAGATCTGCAGAGTGGTCTGGTAAAAGGGATAAAAATGAGTTTTTGTTTTGATCAAAATAATAAAAATGAAAATGTTTGTTTCCCTCTCCATAGACGTGTCTGTGTTTTTTTATTTCAAAGGCTGTCGCTGCGCGCTTCAACGAACCGATAAACTCAAAGATTATTTTTGTAAATATTTTAAATAAGGGTTTTGCTAACAATAGCCCTTAGGGTTGTTCTTAACAACTAATTTTCAAATTTTGTGTTAAGACAATATACAATGTCCAAATAAAATCATTCAAATTCAAATAAAATCACTAACAACTTCCTATAATTTCGCACACACAAATTCAATTCACACTTCTCATTGGCCATATTAGCGAAAAATGCGGAGCATGTTTAGAAATATGTCTTAATATTGGCATATTTTGTGGAAAATTTTTGTTATTGACAGCCCTAAAGGCTGCTGTTAGCATTTCCCTTTAAATAAATATATGTTAAACTTTAAGATTTTTTTATAAAATCGTACACATGTCAGAAGCGTTGCAATATTAAGGTCATTTTGTTCGCAATTCGACAATCTTTTCAGTAACATTTTTTTTCGCAATTAAATCGATAGAAATGCGCTGCAGATTTGATAAATAAATTTTGTTATCCAAAAAAGTCGTTGGTAAGTTATCGGGTTTGTAACGTTTACCATACTTCAGGGTGCGTTTTGAAAATTGTTTTTTTAATGTATATATTAAACTTCAACATTTTTTATAAAATCGTACGCATGTCAGAATCATTGTAATATTAGGCTTGTTTTGTTCGCAATTCGACAATCTTTTCAGTGACATTTTTTTCTGAATGAATCGATAGATATACGCTCCATATTTGATAAATAAAGTTTGTTATATAAAAAAGTCGTAAATAGGTAAAAGTTCAAGGTCGGTTTGTAACGTTTAGCATATTTCAAGATGCGTTTTGAAATTACTTTTTTCTTTTGCATCGAGAAAGTTATAATTTTGGATAATCTTTTTTAATCGGACAAGCATGCTAATTTCTAACGTTTAATATAAAGATAGTTATAATTTTGGATAATCTTTTCTCAAATGTCTTAACCCCCCAATGCCTAATTACTACCTCCGTTCAAAAATTACCGTCCTCTATTTTATTTCGAGTTGTCCTAAATTAATTGTTCACTCTAAAAAATAAATAAACAATTTAATTCGACTTTACCATAATACCCTCACTTGAGGTTATTATTACATACATTAAAGAGTTTTAATTAATTAGTTAAGGGTGAACTCTCATTATGTAAAAAGTAAAAAAAATAAACTAATGATTTTTTTTAAAATATGTGTTTTTTTTTCTGTGAACAATAATTTTAAGACGCATATAATACTACGTAGTAAATTACTAAGGCTACCCACACTCAAGAGCGGAACATAGTGAGCGCATGAAGGGGTAATTGAGTCATTAATTAATAGTATATATATATATATATGTGTGTTAAAAAGGATTTTTTTTTTTAGGAAAGAAACAAGATATACGTAAACAAAAGCAAGAATAATATATGTGCTCTTTACACCTTTGTGACACCAGGAGAGAAACAAGAGGACAACTATGATAGAATTAAACTTTTATACATTTTCTTATTTAGTCTTTCAATTTTGAAAATCAAAAAGCAAGAATTCAAGTGACTGTGAGAAATTCTAACTTGCAATTGTTAATCAGGTCTAAGTTATGTTAAAACATTTATTTCTGTGGTATAATAAAAACATTGAATTCTTTCGAGAAATTGATTAATGCTTAGCTTCAAATAGTTAGTTTCAAGTTCAATTCCGATGTAAAAGTCGATTTTACGCTAATGATCCCCCTAACCAAAACCTTCAAAAACCGCCACTGGCACTAATTGAGCCGGCCAAATTACATCTTTTCTGCCACGTTAGTTTTCTCTTTCATGCGATCAATATGCGATCTACTTGACATAATAAGGCGAACGGCATTTCTTTATTTTTATTTTTTACTCTTTGTTAATTTTATTTTGTAATAACCTCATACCGTGCTTCGGGGGGATTGGTATATTATTGTTTTATTAATAAAAAAAAATTCGCTTAAAATATCACTTAATGTAACTTACAATTATTTATTAGAGGTGACAAAATGGTGGGTTGGGTTGGGTTGGGTTATGGGTCTAAATAGGTTTGGGTCTAGATGGGTATGAGTCTAGATGGGTCTTCTAGAAACATGAGTCTAAATGGGTTTGGGTTTAAATTGGTCGGGTCTAGATGGGTTTTGTTAACTTTAAAAAAAAAGTTTATTTTTTAAAAGCTAACGATGCTGTATATAGTAACCAAAGTGATTCACTATCCATTTTATACGTTTTTGTGGGGTTTGTACGTTTTTTGTCCGTTTTCGAGCGTTTTCGACCGTTTTCGTTCGTTTTCGACCGATTTCGTCAGATTTCGACCGATTTCTTCCGTTTTCGACCGTTTTGTCCGTTATCGACCGATTTTGTCAGTTTTCAACTGTTTTCGACCGATTTTGAACGTTTTTGACCATTTTCGTCCGTTTTCATCCCTTTTCGACTATTTTCGAACGTTTTCGTCCGAGCTCGTCTGATTTCGATTATATTCGTCCGTTTTTGACCGTTTTCGTCCGTTTTTTACCGTTTCCGACCGCTTTGAAACACTTTTGCGCGTTTTCGAACGTTTTTAACGATCTTTAACGTTTTCGTTCGTTATTATACGTTTTTGTCCGTTTTCGTTCATTTTTGTATGATTTTGTTCGTTTTCATACGTCTTTACCCATCTTCCTCCGTCTTTCTTCATTTTTTTTACGTTTTGTTCGTTTTCGTACATTTTGTACGTTTTTATACTTCGTCATATGCTTTTATACATTTTTATAATAAACACTAGAGCATATAAATACGGAGAAACCATATTAAAAACTAGAGGTGGCAAAATAGGTGGGTCAGATTGGGTTTGGGTCACGAGTCTAGATGGGTTTGGGTCTAAACGGTAAAAAACGGTTGAAAACGAATAAATTTCGACCAAAACGGTCAAAAACGGGCGAAATCGGTCAGAAACGGTCGAACGCTATCGAAAACGAACGAAATCGGTTGAAATCGGAAGAAAAGGGATGAGAACGGTCGAAAACGAGCAAAAACGAGCGAAATCGGTCGGAAACTGTCGAAATCAGACAAAAACGAACGAAAACGATCGAAATCGGTCGAAACAAACGCAATTGATCGTAGTCGGTCGAAAACGGATGAAAACGATCGAAAACGGATGAAAACGATCGAAAACGGACGAAATCGATGTGAGACCCCCAAAATGCGGAATATATTCGGGTCATGGGTCATGGGGGTACCACGTCATCATACAAGACTCTAGGATTACAAGTCACAACAAAACATGAAAAGTCATACATTACGGTGCTTGACAAAATATCAGAGTTATACGCGGGCCCACAATTTAAAGTACCATACATGACATAAGTTTAAACACGACTGACAACGACAAAGTTTTTAAGTCACATGACTTGACCAACAAGCACCATTTATAAAACAACACAAGAACGCCCATCCGCTTGATATCCATCGAGCTTCCAACCTTCAAAGTTAAGCATTATTACCTGAGATTAAACATGAGAAAACGTCAACAAAAGTTGAGTGAATAACATAGGTTTAAATAAATATCATAGGAACAGGAACACAAGTATATAGTAGTTTCATGGGGG
>BQNB010130880.1:0-7500 GCA_026074375.1 Tanacetum coccineum
ACATCTAGACCAATAGGATCACAAATAACGACCTATCTTTGCCCTTAGATTGTGAGATTAGTTGGACCAACAGGTGACCCAGGGATCAACGAGTATGTTCTCGATTAATTGGTAAAGACTTGGCTAGTGGACTACTAGTGTATGAATTGCCATTAAGTAATAAGTGGGTAAAGTCTCCATGAGCTAGGGTTTAACAAGATCACCATTGCTTTAATCCCTAAGATAGATTATAATCAGCAAGTAAGGATGCTTTATGCGGATGCGTTTAATTGTGACAGAATTCTACATGTCTAGGTTTAAGGAAGAAGTACCACCTTAATCTTAAGAATGATATGCCGCCTCGAGATAAGTAATCATTGTGCTAAATAAACAAACCAACATTCTGATTGGATTGATAATGGTTAATACAGTTTTCTTATATTTGGCTAGACCGCTCTTTTATCTTTTGTTAATTTGCTTGCGTGCGCTTTAGTGTCTTAAGTTGAGTTTAGTCACCACAAAACCCATGCCAGTTTCTCAGGCTGAAAACCCCCCTTATCCGTTAGATTTAGGATTAACATAGGTTTAACATAGAATAGAATTAACTTAGTTTAGATAACCAAAATATTAATAAATTGAATCTCGCTCTTAGTGATCGACACCCTACTTACCACGAAACTACCACCAACCGGGTACACTGCCCATTAAAGTGTTGTTTTTGGTTAAGTCAGCAAAATATAAATTTAAACTTGAAATCATAAAATTAACACCACACAACGGCACATCAAGTTTTTGGCGCCGTTGCCGAGGAGTGAAAATTTAATCTTGATTTTTCTTGATATTTTGGTTTTCAACATTAGATTAGATCCAACCCTTAGGATTAGTGTAATTCAGATTAGTGTATAATTATGTATATTCTTCATATTTGCTTGTATATTTATGTGTTTAATTGTTTGCGTATTTAATTGTTTTCTCTAAATACACTGTTCTGGTCGATAACCCGATACGGCGTATCCACTTTCATTGGATACGGCGTAACTTTCTATCCAATACAACGTATTTGTTCAAAAGATTAATACGGCGTATTGAGTTCTATTGAATACGACATATTAATTATCTGATACAGTAACAGATCTGTTTTTTCACATTCAATTTCCGTATATCTGTGTTTTCTTTCTCCTGAGCCCATCCTACTGATTGTTTATCCCTTGTTTCAGGTAGTGCATGACAAGAAGTTCGACTAAGGAACTATTTACACCTTTCAAGGATCCAGAACGAGAATTTCGATCATCTAGGAAGCACTTCAAGACACTAAGTCTTGACGAATCGAGATCGCCTGATTTCGATCTATTTTCTGACCAAGAAGAATATTCGGAGGAAGAAGTTGCGGAAACAATGGCGGAAACTATGGAACAATACATGAGCAAAACTCGAGCCGACTATGGATCGGGAGTTGCTAGGCCTAAGATCGAGGACAAGGATAATTTTGAACTAAAAGGCCAATTTCTCAAGGAACTACGTACCAACACTTTCAGCGGTTCGGATCATGAAGATGCGAACGAACATATTGAGAAAGTTCTTGAGATCGTGGATTTATTCCACATCCCTAATATAACTATAGACCAAGTGATGCTTAGAGCCTTCCCTATGTCCTTAACTGGAGCCGCAAGTCGTTGGCTAAGAAACAAACCATCTGGTTCGATTACAACTTGGGAAGATCTGAAGACAAAGTTTCTAAGCAAATATTGCCCACCTGCTCGTACTGCAAAGAAAATGGAGGAGATCAACAACTTTCAGCAAGAACCAGATGAAAACATCTATCAAGCTTGGAGCGTGATGTTCGTCTAAATACGTATCAAACAAATAACCCTCAAATATATATAATATATATAATAAATACATATACATATACGTAAGCAAAGTATCATACAAATTATTCTTAGGAAAGAATAATAAGTAATCAACACGGGTATCGTTCTCCTCGGTGAGAGGTGAAAGGAAATTTACGGTTATGTCGAGAATCGAGCTTAAATGTCATTAAAGATTTGGTTTGGTTTCTAATTTTAATAACGCAAATGGAAAGTAATTAAAGGCAAGCAAACAATTAAAGCAATTAAAGATTAAGCACGAAAACGTTAACGGGAATTTAAGAACGCGATATTTAAATAAATAAATCAAAATTTAACCCTAAAAACTCAAATTTCAAATTTCTAAATCTTAAATGACATAAAATAATTTTAGAAAAAAGAATTATATTTTTTTGACTTTTATTTATTTTTTTATGAATTAAAAACAGATTTAATCTAAATTTAATATTAAAAATAGTAAACTAATTTATAAAAATCTAGAAAAATTACAGAAAATACTTTAATCTATTTAGAATCAATGGAAAATAAAATTGGAAAATAAGCTGAAACAGATATGCAGTTAAAAAGAAAATAAGCACAAATAAGCTTAAAACTAAAAATGACTATAAATATTTAATGGTGCATGATATTAAACGAAAAAGACCAAAGGGCAGATGGTAGAGGGTGTGTGTGTTAAAGTGTTGGGAGTGTGAAGGGGAGGTCACAGGTTCGAAACCTGTGGCCACCCTTTTTGATAAAACATTTTTAAATTTTTTTTTTTGAAAAAGCTAAAATATAAGTAATTATAAGCTAATTTAATAAAAACACTTTTTCTAAAACTTGAAAATAACTTAGTGATAAAATCTTCATTCTACAGATGACAGTTATAGAAACCAAAACTATGTATTTTTTGCTAAAACAGTTTTGGACTTTTTTTGGACTAATAGCAAATAAGAAAAGTAAAATAAGCTAAAACAGACTCACTACTAGACCTAATAAGCATAAAGGACAAAAAATAAGTAGACTAATACTTTTAAGCTAAAAATAAGGACTCATTAAGCACTGGCTATAAGCCAAAAAACTCAACACAGAAAATTAAAAAAAAAATTTTTTTTATTTTTTTGAAGAACTAATACTTGAGAAAACAATTAAGCTAAACTTAAGAAAATTGAGCAAAGAAATAAGCTAGAAAAAGTAAATCCAAATGGCAGACTACACACTATTTTTTTGGCTTTTTGAAATTTTAAGATAGATTTGAACTTGAACTATAAGACTCAATAGGCAGAATGAAATGCAAATAAGCTGAAACAGACATAGACTTATACCTAATAAGCAATTATAACAAGAAACAAGCTATCAAATTAAGCTAATAAGCATAAAAAGAAACACTAAGACAACAAACATAAAAACAAATACCAAAAGGCTTTTGACAGATTTTAAGCTAACATAAAAGCACAATAAGCTAAAGTAAAAAACTAAATTCCCTAAAACAGATTAAGTCTTATGTATGGAGAACACAATTAAGCTATACTTAAGAAAATTAGGAGCAGAAATAAGCTAAACAAAAGACTTAAAAAGATGATAGTTACTAACTATTTTTGGCTTTTTAGGAAATTAAGATAGATCTTTAGTTCAAAAACTTAACAAGTTACCTAGGATATCTGACTTAAAAACAGATGTGCATAATCTCAAATGAAACTCACTGTGAATATAAAACCACACCTTAAACTTAAATTCATTAATAAGTAGTTTGATACACCATTTAATAAAAAAGAAATGAGGTTATGATAAAACGACTAGACAAATTAAGAAAAACTTAATCAAGGCTTATTAAAACTAATCCTAAGACTAAATCTAAACTTATTAAATCTGACCAAATGACCACAAAAGACCCAAGCAGTCTTAACTTATGTTAAGACTGCTTGTGCCAAACACCCCTTTAAATTTTTGAAATTAATTTTTAAGCTTAAACAGACTCTTAAAAGGCCTAATTTATGAAAACAGATCATTAACTAAGCATAATAATTAAAAATAAGCAAAAGTTTAGGACCAATAAGCACTCCTTAATAAGCTAAACTAAAAAGCATTTTAAACTACTAATTGGACAGATTAACTAAAAAGTTACATTAAACTTAAACATAACTAAAAACTAAATGCAATAAGCTAACTAAAGACCGAATGAACTCAAAAAAGCAGATTATAAGCAGAAATAAGCAAGCAATAAGCTGAATGAGTAAATAAGCTAAAACAGGAAAATGAGAGATATACCTTGATCCTAGCTAAACAGGGATTTAAAATGCTCTTAGAGCTATTCTACAAGCTCCAGCTTATCATAGATAAGCTGGTTAAGACCCATAAGCCCATCCTTGACTGGCTTATCTTCCATTAGCTTATAATGACTTTTGAGATGACAACTAAATGACAACAGTTATTTAGTTTGAGCACTAACAAGCTTAACTAAATATTTTACCAACTTATTAGAAATAAAATAGCTTAATGCTTTAAACAACCTTTTAAATGAAATTTGCATTAAAAAGTACATTAAAAAACACAATTAGATATAAACTGAAATTTCATAATCATAAAAAGTTTACAATGCTCTAAAATAATGAAATTACATAAATGAAAAATGCAAAAATAAAGCTTGAAATAAGTACCCAAATCTGCGCGAGGCCCTAAGACAATTATATCTACTCCTCATGATACCCTAATTGTGTGAAATCCTCTCCTATTTATAGTACCATGAAGAAGCTTCTAGCCCTTGAGACGCTCCTCCATCTTCAATCTTGGCCTTTCAATCTAAACCTCCCTTCATTTTCCATCCAATCTTGGACTCTTAGTTGGATTGTGTGCAATGTCCACACCTCAATAGGAAATCCTCGGATTGCCCGAAGCGTGGGCTTAGTAGTTGTTCAGAACTAGTCAGTAGCTTCTATAAGGTGTAGGGGAGGGGAGAGGTGCGTGGGAGACTCTCTGGGTGAAAATGGCTTTAACATCCACTAAATGTGTTGCAGTTAAAAAAAACATAGGAGGGAGGAGGTGATGAATAGTAATTTTGACTTGGGTGCGTTTTAGTTTTATTTGTTTAACTTTGGACTCAGGGTGGGAATTGGGCCAGGAAATGATAAATGGTTTTTATCAATTGGGCCAAGGACATATTATGGACTTTCAAATTGAATTTGGACTTAATTTATAAAAGGGTTTATGGTTAAATACTTCAATCCTTAATGGGCTGACCCGACCTAATAAATGGGTACGGGTTGGCCCATTAAGGATTAATACGCCTTTGGCTTCGGTTTTCCGCGCTCTTTCCATTTCCGTGCTTGGTTTTGTCCATTTTGATTTATTTTTGTAACATATCCATACATGCAAGACACAATTCATGAAATACACATATACAATGCATTTTTATGTATTTTTGGTCATTATTGGTCTTTTTAGCTCGTTTTTACTTAAGGTAAAATGTGTGATGAGGTGTAATTTAAACACACACCAAATCCCACCACACTAAGCTAATTGCCCTGTGTCCTCACGCAATGTCCATAAATACACACTTTAAAACTATAAAATTTCAACCCCTTAGACTAAGGAGAGAGGCGCGCGAGGGCGTTCTAGAAGTAGCTAAGTGATCATCGAAGGGGATTAAGAAATCACTAGTTTTGAAAAGCTCCATGTTTTACCATTTTTATTCAATTATTATTATTCATACATATCATAACTTCACAGAACAAGAAACACTAAAAAGATAAATTCATCGTCCTTGATTTTTCACCCGCCCAAACCAAGCTTAAAAACGAAATCAATGTAAATAAAAAGTATAGGATGGCTAATCACTACTCATAAATGTTAATTTGTGAATGCATAGCCTACTTTAACCGCTCCCTTTATTCCTAAATCCTCTTAGAAGATTTTATTATTATTATAGAGTGACAAATTAAAATATGTCCTTATTTCTATAAAGTAAAAACCCGGTTTAGACCCATAATTAGTTTTGAAAATCGCTATTCCTAAATAGACATATAGGTGATGAAACAGGAGTCCCACATTAAGGTTCTAATTTTCGTACAGATTTCTAGGGTTTAACCTTTTAGATCACCCGGAGTCGAAATTTGACTTTATTTTACTATTTATTATTGTAACATTATTAAACCTCGGTCCTTTACACAACTTTCCACATCGGTATGGCGAGCCGACCAAGTCCCAGAAGTCTTGATTTCGAACTCGGTGATCCTCGACTTTTTTGAAGGCCTGTAACATCGTATTGAGAGCCTGCAAAATGATGCAATCAAACTTTTTATCAGTATGGATTATTATACTTATTAAAGGGCTTTCTTTTGAAGACTTCCACATCGGTTGTGCGCGCTGGCAAAGCAGTAAACTTTTATCAACTCACAAATATTATTATTATTATCACTCCACTCTTTAAAACTACTACCGACATCGGTTGGAGCCCTGCAAGAGGTAGTGGTCTTATTTCGGCTTACGTGGTTGACATTACATAACATATTATTATATATAGCCAAATTTAGGGAAGATCCCTCTCTATACTTTAAACTACCTAGACAACGGTAGCGAGCCTCAAGAATCGGTAAGCCTATTTTCCCCACAACACTAACAAAAATCTCGAAGTGTACCTTTAAATTCACCAGAAGGAATCTCTAATAGTGATTTAAATCTAAGAATCACAAAAACCTTAAAGTAACTTTATTTAGTCAACAAGTAATATAAACTTTTATTAAGCATATATGAAGCAAAAGAATCTACAATTAACCTCTTAGAGAATCCTTTAAAGAGATTCCAGACTACACCATGTTGTAGAGAAAAAAATCTATCACAAAACTCTTAATACTGCCAGGTAATAACTAACAGTTTTACTAATGGAGTTAGTACTGGCCATTACATACTTAGTACTGCTAGTGATAGTTGCGATAATGCTAGGATAAAGAGTTAATACGCCTTGATGGTCAGAAGCTGCTGACTATGGAGATTAAGTATGCATGGAGAATATTATGGGAATGCTGGTAACTGCTCCTAACAGATCGTAGTTATCTTTGTAAAGGACCTCCTTGTGTTTTCTATAAAAGGAGATCCTATGTTTAGATATAGTATACATCTTCTTTTTTATACTTAGACGAAAAACTTTTTAGAATATAGATATGGGATAGCTTCAAGGTTGTAACCCCAGTAGTACAGTAGTACTCGTAATAATAATTCCTAATAATATTGAAAGCAGTTTGTTAATTACTTCAATGTTTGTTTGGTTTATTACTGTCGAGCGTTGATAGCGCGCCGACCTCTAGAGTAATCAAGTGTAGATTCCGCCATATACTTTGGTATAAACATGAACAAAGACTCAATCTGATCTTGAATTATTAGATTTCTTCACGGTGAACAAACACATTACTTAAGTAAAATAATCGATCAAGGCGTGGGAAACCAACAAGTGGTATCAGAGCCTGTGCTTGAGAAACTTTGAATTATAGAACAAATTAGAGTTGGAAAAATTCTCAGAAAAATGCGTTTGGCGAAAGCTAATCCCTTGCTCAAACAACGGGGAGTATGAATATGTGGGAAATCAGGATCAAGCATACTGTCAGAGCCAGGAATTATGCGTTATGAGTAAATTGAAAATGGATAATTCGTGGTACACTATATCCCTGTTACAGCACCAGAA
>BQNB010130880.1:17500-18867 GCA_026074375.1 Tanacetum coccineum
TAACAAGACTCCTTATGAACTCTTTAGAGGTTTTAAACCAGCTATAGGCTTCATGAAACCATTTGGATGTCATGTTACTATTCTCAATACCTTAGATAATTTGGGCAAGTTTGATGGAAAGAGTGATGAAGGTTTCTTTGTTGGATATTCCTTAAGTAGCAAAGCTTTTAGGGTATACAACACTAGAACCAGAAAAGTTCAGGAAAACTTGCATATTGGGTTCTTAGAAAATAAGCCTATGATAGAAGGAAATGGTCCAAAGTGGCTGTTTGATATTGATTCTCTAACCCAATCAATGAATTATGTACCAGTGGTTACAGGAACATTTTCTAATGACTTTGCAGGTATACAAGGAGTTTCTGAGTCTAGTACATCTTCTCAACAAGATCAAGATAATCAAGATTGCATTGTAATGCCAATTTGGAAGGATGCTTCATATTTTGGTGATGCTGCACCAAGATCTGTTGCTGATGCTCAAATACAAGATAAAGATGGGTTACATGATGAGAATGATGCTACAGAAAAGTCTCATGATGATAGCAGTCTTAAGGATAATGGTACTGCTGTTCAACAAGTTAATACTACTGCCCCTGAAGACTTGGTAGGACCTAGTCATGCATCTGAAGACACACAAGTGGAGGACCAAGAAGTTGAATTAGGGAACATTCTACAATCTTATGCAGTACCTACCACTCCTCACACAAGAATTTATAAAGATCACCCAATTAAACATGTGATTGGTGAAGTGTAGTCATCTGTTCAAACAAGAAGAATGACAACTTCTTACTCTGAACAATGATTTCTTAGTGCTATATATGAAGGGAAGATTCATTAGGATCTCCATACATGTCTTTTTGCTTGTTTCCTCTCTCAGGAAGAACCAAAAAGAGTTTCTAAAGCTCTTAGTAATCCAACATGGGTAGAAGCAATGCAGGAGGAACTCCTACAGTTTAAACTGCAAAAGGTCTGGATTCTTGTAGATTTACCTAAAGGTCATAGAGCAATTGGTACAAAGTGGGTATACAGAAACAAGAAAGATGAAAAGGGGATTGTCATCAGAAACAAAGCAAGACTTGTTGCTCAAGGACATACTTAAGAAGAGGGCATAGACTATGATGAAGTCTTTGCACCTGTGGCTAGAATTGAGGAAAAAAGAATGTTCCTAGCTTATGCTTCCTATATGGGATTTATGGTCTACCAAATGGATATAAAAAGTGCCTTCATGTATGGTCAGATTGAAGAGGAGGTATATGTATGTCAACCTCTATGTTTTGAAGATCCTAACCATCCTGATAAAGTCTATAAGGTAGTGAAAGCATTATATGGCCTGCATCAAGCACCAAGAGCTTGGTATGACACTTTGGCCA